>JANIHZ010000006.1:12403104-12415180 GCA_027478365.1 Erythroxylum rufum | reverse complement strand
AGTGAATGCAATGCAATCTATCAGTCTAACCCAATATTACCATAATACCCTTTGCTACCAGTAACGGGATGTTACATAATGGCTCAAGCGGAGTTAAAGGGATTGAAAGTGCAAATGGAGGAGTTGTTAGATAAGAGTTGAGACCCAACACTTCTCCATAGGGGCTCCAGCTTTATTTATGAAAAAGAAGGATGGGAGTTTAAGTTTATGTATCGACTACAAACAACTGAATAGAGTGACAGTTCTCAACCACTATCCGTTCCCAATGATTGATGATTTGTTTGATCAGTTACTAGGATCCAAGGTGTATTTAAAGATTGATTTATGATCAGGTTATCATCAGTTGAAAGTCCACAGTGAAGATGTTTCGAAAACTGCCTTTAGGACGAGGTACGAGCATTATGAATTATTAGTTATGTCCTTTGAATTAACGAATGCACCAGCTACTTTTATGGATTTAATGAATAGGGTGTTTCAAGAGTACCTAGATAAATTTGTGATTGTGTTTATTGATGACATATTGGTGTACTCAAAAAGTCAAGAGGACCATACAGAACACCTTCAGATTGTATTACAAACCCTACGAGAGCACCAGTTATATGCTAAGTTCAGTAAGTGCCAATTTTGGCTTGATAAGGTTCCTTTCTTGGGTAATGTCATTTCAACTGAGGGACTTAGTATGGATCTCCAAAATATTGAAGTTGTTACTAATTAGAGACCTCCCACCACTATGACGGAAGTCAAGAGTTTTCTTGGATTGGCAGGCTATTATAGGAAATTCGTTGAAGGATTTTCCAAAATATCAAGTCCAATAACCAACGAAAAGAGGAGAAGTTTGAGTGGTCAGATGCTTTTCAACGAAGTTTTGATGAATTGAAAGAAAGGTTGACGACAGCTCCTGTACTCACATTACCAACAGAGACTGATAACTTTGTAGTTTATAATGATGCCTCAAAACAGGGGTTAGGGTGTTTACTTATACAGAATAATAAGGTTATAGCCTATGCTTCTAGGCGATTAAAGAAGCATGAACAGAACTATCCCACTTGTGATTTAGAATTGGTAGGAGTAGTTTTTGCACTAAGAATATGGAGGCATTACTTCTATGGTGTTCCCTGTGAGATTTTTAATAATCATAAGAGTCTGCAATATTTGTTTACTCAAAAGGAATAGAATATGAGACAGAGGTGGTGGTTGAAGTTAATAAAAGATTATGATTGTACGATAGAGTACCATCCCAGAAAAGCTAATGTAGTGGCAGATGCCTTAAGTAGGAGACCTACTAGTTCAATAGCACAACTGAAGACGATATATCTTCCATTTCTAGTAGAAATGAGGTCTCTAGGAGTGAGATTGGATATGACATACTAAATGACATTAATTGCTACTTTTCATGTTTGTCCCATCTTAGTGGATCAAATTAGAGAGGGAAAAAAAAGGATCTACAGTTGATGAAATTGAATACAAAAATTGAGACTAAGCATAGATTGGATCTTACCAATAAAGAAGATGGTATAGTAATGAGGGGGCAATGATTATGTGTATCATATGTAGAAGAATTAGAGAAAAAGATCTTAGTGAAAGCTCACTCCTCAGCTTACGTTATGCATTTGGGTAGCACAAAAATGTATCACACTCTCAAAGAACACTTTTGGTGGAGAGGTATGAACAAGGAAATAGCAAAGTTCGTTTCTAAGTGTTTAACCTGTCAGCAAGTAAAAGTAGAACATCAAAAGCTTGCAGGATTAATGCAGACCCTCCTTATCCCAGAATGGAAGTGGGAGAAGATTACTATAGATTTTATTGTAGGACTTCCACGGAGTCAGAAGGGGCACGATACTATAGAGTGACTGTGGACAGGTTAATAAAGTCCGCACATTTCCTTCCAATTAAGGATGATTATCCCTTAAACAAATTAGCCCAGCTATATATGGATGAGATAGTGAGACTCTATGGTACGTCGATTTCTATTGTCTCAAACCGTGACCTTAGGTTTACATCAAGATTTTGGCCCAGCCTACAAAAAGCCTTAGGTACACATTTAAAGTTTAAAACTACTTTTCATCCTCAGACGAATGGTCAGTTAGAGAGAACTATACTGACAATTGAGGATATGCTTAGATCTTGTGTTATGGAGTTCAAGGGGAGTTGGGACACACACTTACCACTGATAGAGTTTGCCTACAAAAATAGTTATAAGGCCAGCATTGGCATGACCCCTCATGAGGTGCTTTATAGAATAAAAAGCAGAACTCCAATATATTGGGATGAGGTAGGTGAAAGGAAATTGATAGGTCCCAAACTTATGCATGTGACAATAGATAAAGTTCAGATTATTCGGGACAGATTAAAAATAGCTCAGGATGGATAGAAAAGCTATGCAGATAATCGCCATAGAGATCTTGCATTTGAAATTAGAGATAAGGTATTTCTTAATATTTCCCCTTGGAAAGGCATATTGAGATTTGGGAAACGAGGTAAATTAAGTCCGTGTTACATGGGATTGTATGAAGTTGCGGAAAGGATTGGATTAATGGTATATCGATTGAAGTTACCAGACGAACTTGTGAGGATTCACAACATCTTCCATGTGTCTATGCTTCGCAAATATCTAGCTGATCCATCTCATGTAATCATAGAGCAACCAATGAATTTAAAGGAACTTTTGACTTTCGAAGAAGAAACGATACAAATTCTTGACTGTAGAGACCAAGTTATGCGTAATAAGATTATTCTTATAGTTAAAATGTTGTGGAGGAATCACGCAGTAGAAGAAGCTATATGGGAGCCTGAGCACCAAATGCGTGCATTATATCCCCATTTATTTTGAGCATGTCATTATACGCTTGGTTAAATTTCAAACAAGAAATTTTTTTGTAAGGAGGGGTGATTGTAAAACCCTAAACTCTTCTTTTCAAGTGTCTATAAAATTTCATTTCATATAAATGGCATTTCAGGGTGAATGTAGATTTTATTTTCGCTAAAAGGTGACAATACTTAAGACAGGTATTAAAGTCAAATAATAATCGAAAATTATTGGAGTTGACTGTTATGGAAATGGACAAAAAATAAATTCCATCAGATGGATTTATGATAGATCAAGATTGACCTTGTTTTAAATTATCTTGGAGTAAATTGGAAGCATTTTCAGGCTGAAACATAAGGAAATAAACCAAGCGTGAGAGAATTACCCATAGTTAAGGATATTTAAAGTAAATCAATCTAACTTATATGTTGATATGTTTAGATACAACATGTTAATAAGTGGACATGAAACTTCTACTAAAATTGGACAGAATTTTCTTAAGCCACTTAATTATTTTGGACAAGAAATAATACATGTACATGTAAATGAGCCTTAAGTGGCAGTTGTCACGTACATGAAGAAGTTCTTATTATTTTGGAATAAGAATGCATGAAAACCTTATGCTGCCACATTTATGAAGGAGTAGATGTGAGGGACATAAAATTCACAACATGTGAGATCAATTTATGGTGTGGACGTGTGTCATTTTGGTGAGACAAAACCAGAACAACTTGTTATATTTAGTAGACAAGAATTGTCGTGGATGATGTAAGGAGTTAAAGGATTAATTAAACAAATATGGTAATAGCTAATATAATGGACAACTGTTGGAAATTAAGCTTACAATGTGTTGGACAACCCTCTTCAATGTGTAACATGTACAAAGATGATGGAGGAGCTGCTCCACCGAAGATTTACTTCTTCTTTGGACCATAATTAATGATGAATAATTGCAGTTGCTCCCTTCACGCATAGATCTCCAAGTTATTGCCTTTAGGAAATAATTTATGCATGTTGTTTAAGCCTCCAATCATGGACAACATCTTCATCAACGCCAACTACATGCAGGGAAAAGATGGGCAGCACATTACCACCTAATTCTAGTATGCTAAATCACTCTTGTCCATTCTCTTTAGCTTGTCACGTGAATGCTTAAGTTGGGAACATAAATTCCTTTGTTAATTGCATGAATGTTTGAGTTAATTGCATGGTTAAATGAAAAGAAAAACAACATGGTAAATGGAGAGAAAAATAACGTATATATCCATGTATTATTTATGTTATTCAATGGGTATTAATTGGTAGTATATAGATACCTTATATGTGGCCCAATAGATGTTCAATAGCAGCATGTATGTTGTACAAAATTTAATGGTTCAATGCAAGGAAAACAACATGTATAAACTATGTACGTTATTTACATGGATAGAAGACAACATGTATAAATTATGGACGTTGATCAATGGTTGTTCAGTGGTTGAATGAAAAGAAAATAGAATTTTTAATCTTACTAAATGCTAAGATTTTGGCTAAGCCCTTTGTCATAAAATATGTAGAACAAGGTGGTAAGTTATGGATGTACTTGGCAGGTTTTAGGAACCCTTCAGGGGTCTCCCTCATAGCTGAGTAAGACAATAAAGTTTTCTTGTCATCGTAGACTCGGGACTAGTAAAGGAAAAGCACCAAACACATGAGGGTGGTTAATGATAAATGACAAACTGTGAGTGTATCTTTAAATTGATTTTATAAAGATGGTTTTTACCTTATTATGAAAAGTATGTTTATGAATAATTTCATTGGTGCTGCTACTTGAATTTAAAAATCAATCTTCTTGAGGTTTACATATGCTTTAATTTAGCATTGAATTGAGATTTGGATGTGCTTGGAAGCCAATGTGATGTAGACATTTTTTAGTTGGTATTAAATTAAAATTTTCATATGTTTTAAATTGGCATGGAAATGGATTTTGATTATGATTTTAATTGGTATTCAAATGAGGCACATTCATGTATTAACTGTGGTTTAGGCTATAGTATGTCGTTAGGTCTTTATACATATAATTATATCGACCAGAGTACATTCTAACGTGCATGGCAGTGTTTGGGGGGCATCTGTCACTAACATGGGTGGTGTTGTGTCTGTTAGTATATTCTATGACTCGCACTTTGTACGTGTGGAGTATATATTGTGCTAGCACTGTTACAGGTAAGCTATGCAGAACCAGCTCCGTAACCACTAATTTATATGTAGTGCTAGCATTATTATGGGTAAGTGATGCAAAACCAACTTCATAACAATCAGTATATACAGGTTAACCAGGCATGGGTATGTATGTTTTGTTTTACATGTGCATTGATCTCATAAAAAGAAAAGAATGAGTTTTGTAAGAACATTGGTTATTACTTGAAAAGAAAAGAAGTCGTTTTCTTTGATGGAGTTTAATATTTGTATAAATGGTTTTAATGGAAACTAATAACACTCATTGAGCTCATTTAGCTCACACTCTATTTTTTGTTTTCAAATAAAACCTCCTAGGTGCATGCTCTGGGGCTTCAATAGCAGAGACTCCATCTCACGAGTAGTCAACTTCGTCAAGTGCTACTATGTAGGCATTTTTATTTTTCCTTGTACATATTTTTTAGAACTATTGTACATCTTTGAACATGTTTTGGAAAGTACATTTATATAAAGAATGGATGTGTATAAAGGTTTTTAAATGGAATGCATGATTTAGTTTTAACTTTTCAAAGTTTATTTATGTAACTATTTGAGACTGCATGTGAGTGGATTTGAAGTCCACAATTTGGAGTTGAGAAATTAATGTGATAATATAAGTGTTTTGAACTTTTACGGGGACTTTGAAATTTTTGGGATGTCAAAATACAGTTGTTGTGCTACCGAAATTTTTAGTAAACTAAAAAACAAAACTCCACTGTTGACATTTCTTATTATTGAATTGAAGCTTTTCCTTAACAAAGGCAATAAGCTTAGCTGTATAGGAACTTTCCAGTCGACTCAGATATTGACTGGAGAGCCACAGTGGAGTGCCGAGCAGGTCACCTAGTCGTTACAGGATAGGGGCTTATCATTTGCAGTTTAATTTAAGCTAATTACTTTCTAAGTATGGAATGAACTATAATATTATGAAGGATAATGGAATGTGCATGAGCTGCATAGTATGTTGGTTCAAGAAGAGACTAGACTCAAGAATTAAGGAAGCCACTCAATTAATTATGTCAAGAACTAAGATCTGGTAAGAAAGATGGAAAGAAGCATGAGAAGAAAGTGAAGGGACCCCTAAAAGTTAGCGAGAATCCTCTCAGATCCATAAGAAGGAACATGATGAATGAAGATACCATTTCTATAAATAAAAAAAGGTTGGGCATCTCCAAAAGGAATGTTCTAAATGTAAGGCATTGTTTGAGAAGAATGGTAAGCCTAGCGCTTATGTATATTTTGAAATAAACCTTGCTGAAGTTCATTTTAATACTTGGTAGATTGATTCTAAATGTAATAATTATATTTATAATACTTTGGAGGGATTCATATGACCTAAAACAAAAGACCAAATGAAATATTTATCTATATGGGCAACAAAATAATAATTTTAGTGGAAGGTGTTGGAAATTATCGCCTAATCCTAGACACTGGATATCATTTAGACTCATGTGAAACCTTTTACATATCTAGTATATCTAGGAATCTTTTCTTTATCCAAACTTGATAAATGTAGATATTCATTTAAATTTGATAATGGTAGTTTCAAGTTGTACAAACATAACCATTTAATTAGTAGTGGTGTACTATGTGATGATTTATATAAATTAAACTTTGATGTTGTTTATGTTGAAACCCTGTTGACTATGAATCCCAATATTGTTATTAATCATAGTTTAATTAATGATAGATTTGCTTACTTGTTGCATAAGTGTTTGGAACACGTTTCCAAAGAAGACTTCAAAGATTAGTAAATAATGAAATACTTCTTGAATTAGATTTTATTGATCTTAACATTTGTATGGATTGAATTAAATGTAAACAATCAAATTAAAGAAAGGAGCTATAAAGAGCATTTGGCTTCTTAAAATAATTCACACTGATGTGTGTGGACCGTTTAATGTGCCTACTTTCTATCACCTTTATAGATGGCTATTCTCATTATGGATATGTCTATTTGCCATATGATAAATCTTAAACTATAAATACTTTGGAGGTTTACATTAATGAGGTTGAATGACAATTAGACAGAAAGGTGAAAATAGTCAGGTCTAAAAGAGGTGGTGAATAGTATGTAAAAATGATGAAAGTGGTCAAAATCTTGGCCCTTTTGCTAAATTCCTTTAAAGATGTAGTATTTGTGAGCAATACACAATGTCATGCATATTATAACAAAATGGTTTGGCAAAAAGGCATAATATAACTTTGTTAGATATGGTTAGGAGTATGATGTGTAATTCATCTTTACCCATTACTTTTTGGACATATGCACTAAAATATGCCATGTACTTATTAAATAAGGTTCCTAGTAAGGCAGTTCCAAAGACTCCTTTTGAACTGTTTAAGGCACCTACATGATTGGGGTTGCTAAGAAAAAATTAGACATTATAATTCACGTGAAAAGAAAATGGATATAAGAAAAATTAGTAGTTGTTTCATTGGTTATCTAGAGAAGTCTAAAGGGTATGTATTTTATTATCCTAACCTTGCAACAAGAACTGTGGAAATTGGGAATATCAATTTCATTGCATATTGAGAGACTAATAGGAGGGAAGCACCATATAAAGAGGACACTCAAGAAATGGTAAAGTAAGATCCTAAGGCTTTGCAAGTTCTTGTGGCTTGTACACTTACTCAAGTTGTTGTTCTAAAAATTATTGGAATCTATTAATAATCATGAAGAATAACAAATTAATGAACCTACTATTCATAGTGAAATTGAACATAAAGTGAATGAATGTGCAGTAGAAAAGCCACAACAAATAGCATTAAGAAGGTCTCAAAGAGAAAGAAGGCCAACTATTTTTTATGACTATATGGTATACCTTTATGAGTCTAAAAATGAATTAGGAATTGAGAATGACCCAATGACCTTTTCATAATCTATTCACAAAGAACATTTTGATAAGTGGTTAGATGCCATAAAAGATGAGTTTAAATTTATGAAATATAACAGCTTTTGGGACTTTGTGGAATTTGCCAAAAGGTTATAAGAGAATTGGTTGTAAATGGGTCTCTAAGACCAAACAAGATTCTCTTTGTAACCTAGAACATTACAAGGCAAGACTAGTTGCCAAAAGGATTTAATCAGAAAGATAACATTGATTATAAGGAGATCTTTTCACCAATCTCTAAAAAGGATTCACTCAAAATTATTATGGCTTTAGTAGCTATTATGATCTGGAGTTGCACCAAATGGATGTGAAAATCACCTTTCTAAATAGGGATTTAGAGGAAGAAGTTTATATGGATCAACTAATATTGTTCATAAAGCTTAGAAAGGAACATATGGTGTGTAAATTAAAAAAGTCACTATACAAACTTAAACAAACTTCTAACAATGGTATCTTAAGTTCAATGATAGTATTGTTTCCTTTTGATTTAAAACAACACCATTGACCAATGTATATATATAAAGGTCAATGGGAGTATGTTTATTTTTCTAGTATTGTATATTGATGAGATCTTGCTTACAACTAATGATCTTAGTCTATTAAGTAAGACTAATAAATTCTTCTCTAGTCATTTTGCAATGAAAGATATGGAGAGGCAACATTTATGATAATAATAAATATTTTATGATAGATCACAAGGATTATTAGTTTTGTCTTAGAAAGAAATATAAAGTGTTAGAAAGATTTAAGATGGATAAATGTTTTACATCACCAGTTCCAATTTCAAAAAGGGACAAGTTTACCCCAGCCCCATACAATGTTCAAAAAAAGACTTAGAATAGAAGCAAATGGAATCAATTCCATATGTATCTATAGGTGGAATTGTAATGTATGCTTAGGCATTCACAAGACCAGACCTAAGTTTTGTATTGAGGATGTTGGGGAAATACCAGAGTAATCCTAGTATGGATTACTAGAAAACTATAAAGAAAGTTTTGAGATATTTGCAGGGAACTAAAGAATACATGTTTACTTTTAGGAGGTCTGATCACCTTAAAGTGGTTGGACACTCAGGTTTAGACTTTGTTGGCTGTGTAAATAATAAAAAATCTACTTTTGGGTACATTTATCTATCAGTTGGAGGAGCCATATAATGGAAGGATGTGAAGCAAACTATAAGTACTACATCCACTATAGAGGCTGAGTTTGTGGAATATTTTAAGCTCGTGATTTAGGCTAAATGGCTACAAAACCTTATTTTAGGACTTAAGATTGTTGATAGTATAGCCAAACTATTGAAAATTTACAGTGATAATTCTATAACAATTTTCTTCTTTAAGAACGATAAGTATTTCAGAGGTGTTAAACACACAGAACTGAAATGCTTTGCTATTAAAGAGAAGGTTTATAAACGTAGAGTGTCAGTAAAGCATATTAGCACTAATCTTATATTAGTTGACCCAAAGGGGTTACCACCTAAAATGTTTTCTGATCATGTAAAGAAAATAGGTATTATGTGTGCTAATGATTATTAGATAGTATTGTTGTATTGGCTCTTGTTATATATTTGACACTCTTTGCACATTATTGAATGTGTTATTTCTGAATTTTTTGTTTTCTTCTATATATATTTGATTGCAATATATGTTTTTGAAAACAAAACTAAATGGTAAATCTCATTATGTACTTCTCATTTATTATCATGATTAAGAAGAATGGCTAGTATAGTGGTACATGAAAACAAGTATGTTGAATTAATAATTTATAACAGTCATGACCTTTATTAGTCTTATAGTTGATTATAATTATTGATGATACCCATGTATATGAATGATGACTATTGCACATTTTGATTGTTTGAATTTTTAGTTTAATATATTGTATGAAGTCACATGAGTCAAGTGAAAGAATGTTAGAAATAATTCCTTTAAGTGATTCATGTATTAAAAAGACAAATAATGGATTTAATAATTTAATAAATAGGCTTTTGGGCTTTTAGCCCATTATAATGAGAAGTTTAAAATTGACTAATAGTTATCAGTTTATTGAAAGATTAGGGTTTTGTCTCTGCCTAATAATAAGTTTTTGTCTTCTCACAAAATAACATCATGAAAGAAAATGAGGTAGAAAGTTCAAATATAGAGACAATTTGAGTAAGGAGCTTTTTGTGAATCATTTTTGTATTACTGAGAAACAGAGACAGGTCAGTATTTCAAAAACATTTTTATATGAGAATAAAACACTAAATATTAATGAATATTTTTTAGTTCCATAATTTCTAGATCCTATGATGTTTATGAAAAAAGCATGCTTACATCATCAACTAAAGACAATGCACTATTGATCAAAGATGATGAGAGATTTTTTATGAGGTAAAGCAAATGGAGGTTTTGGGTTTCCTAAAGTTAAATGGGTTAATTTGTGTAAAGTAAAGGGGGGGTGTTAGGAATCATCTCTGTAAGGGTTGCTAATAATATCTTTCTGATTAAGAGGATTTGGAGAATGATCAAGGATAAGCATTCATTATGGATGAAATGGCTTCATAGTTACTTTTTGAAAGGGAACAACATATGATCCCTATCTATAAGGCCAGCCTATTCTTGGCTCCTTAATCAGATTTTAAGAAAAAAGGGGAAGAAGTTGCAAATCATGTTTTCTTTAAAATTGGAAATGGTCAGACTGCTTTCTTATGGCATGATAATTGGACTGGCTCTGGTCCTCTTTCCTCAAACCCCATTGCCATTTCTGCTTGGTCAAAGTGAGATCACAAATCTAAGGTGGCTAGTCTTATTAATCATACTGAATGGCTTCAATTTCATGATGCAATCAGTCGTCTGAAACCTTCATATCTTCCTAATCCTAACTCACAGGATTGTTTTATATGGAAAGGGTCTCCTATCGAGAGCTTCTCTAGTAAAATGTTCAAGAAATGGTTCTATCACTCTAATCAAGATGATCCTTGGGCCAATGTTATCTAGTGTAATGTTCTCAGACCAGGTTTTGCTTTCCTACTATAGCTGGTGGAAAGGAATAGAGTGGCAACAATGGACAAACTTTAATTTATCTAGCATTTGGATAAAATTGTTGTTTGTGTAGAAGAGGAACTAAAACTAGGGACCATCAATTCTTTTTATGCCCTTTTTCCAGTATTATGTAGAACAGGATTAGAAATTGTCTCTCTTGGTAAAGGACATCTAATTCATTCATCGAGGTAGCTAAGATTCTAGTAGAAGCACAAGCTTACTCCACTCTGGAAGCTGAAGGTGCTATTTCTTGCCATATCTGTTAAGTCAAGAAGACTTCACTTCACTATTAATTTTGATGACAATCAAATAATAATAATAAATATGTGAACTGTTTTGATAAGTTTGTTAAGTGCACAGAAAAATGTAAGTGACACAAATCATCAACTTAAGACGGTACATAGTCAACCCCAGAAGATACAGAAGGTCAACATAAGAAGATACAAAAGGTCAACATAAGAAGAGATAGAAGTTTAACTCAAGACGATACTTAAAAGTTGAGTACGATAAAGCGTGACACCAGAAGAAAGCATGACACCAGACGAAGCGCAACACCATAAGAAGCATTGTACCAGATGATGGAAATGAAAAAGATTCTAGAACGTGAGTCAGTTACTTAGTTGGAGTTAGTTATAGGACTCAGCTAATAACGGTTTCTAGAAGATTCAAGAAGCAGTTTTCTCAAGAAGACAGTTAAAGTTTTAGGCTATAAATACTAAGTATAGTCGTAAAAAAAAGAGATAACGTTTTATAAAACTACATACAATACAAGAGAGAAAATCTTATTGTACAATACTTAGAGAAACTCTATTGGGCCCTATTTCCGGAACCCAACTCTTGCGGAAATCATAAAGCGTACGTACAAAATTTTTTGAAATACAAACGTGGCGAAAACCAACGAAATCAAAACGCTTAAGGTCAAATATTTTAATTCCGACATCCGAAAATGCATACTTTAGAAAAAGAAACAAATGCGTTGAAAAACTATAAAGACGAACCAATCTACCTCAATCTGCTTAGACAATTGGGTCTAAACCCAATTCCAAATCACACAAAGAATACAACATTTTAGCAACAATTTCGAATCACTCAAACAATCATTCAATTGCATCAATTTTATCAAATTATTCAAAATA
>JANIHZ010000006.1:12388771-12402959 GCA_027478365.1 Erythroxylum rufum | reverse complement strand
TATTTTTATTTTTTAATTATTATTACTTTATTATTTTAATATGCATTGTTCACTTTTATTTTTTCATATAGGTCAATCGAAAATCTCTTTATTAGTTAAGGAAAAGGCAACATATTTTTGAACCTCTCTAGACTTTGCTTATCAGTAGGACTTCTATTGAGATATTATTGTTATCGTTTTAGTATAATATAACAAACTTGGTGTTAAGATTCATTATAAGTAGTAGCTAATTCTAATTATTTTATGTTGCAATTTATAAAACATAAAATTGAGAAAAGAATCAATTAATTAAATTCCTTAATTTTTACTAAGAATTCACTTAATCCTTCAATTTTTAATTTTCATCAAATAAATTACGAGTTTATAAATAAGAGCTAAATGTACTCCTTAATTTGTACACACACCTTATTGACTTAAAAAGACTAATCGGTATTTTAAAATATATTTAATGATTTTATTAATAAAATTTAAAATATGAAGATGTTTTTTTAGTTACTCACAAGGTGTTTTAGGAAGGTCTCAACTATAAGTAGGCACCTTTAAATCATCTACACCTAAATTAATTTCGGCTCAAATCCGAATGAAGATTTAAATGTACTTTACAATGAAAAAATTAACAAGAATAAGGCAAAGATGACAAAGGAAAACCTACAAAGACAAGTCCATTAGTAAAAAGAAACCCATTACTGATGAACCAAGCCCAACATAATCCTTTGAGCCTCTAAATTTCAAACACCACAGGTATAATCGTACCCACACTGGACGGCCGTGATAACTGGCCCTACCAATATGAAGAGAGCAAGCACACACATTATAAAAGTTTCATCAACAAAAAGTTTGCGCCCACTTGAGTCACGTCTGGTTTCGACGAGAGATAAGAGAGACGGAAATGGAAAGTCCTGAATACACGCGCCGATACTCTCACGTGAGCCATGAGTCCTGCACTTACATAAGTTCGCTCTCTCTCTCTGAGGTCTGAGCCCAAAGCTGATGCCTTTTGATTGGCCTCTGAATCGTATTTTCATACCAAATCTCCCATTTATGGCTGTTATCACCTTTTCTTTAATTGATTATTACACCAAAAACTAAAACACACTCTCTCTCTCATGCACTTTTTACTTCCATTCTCTCCACAGATACAGCACTCCCACAAGTTAGCTGATTCCTTCTTGTTTTTGTGTGTGTAGTGCGAAGCTAAAGTAGAGGCTTTCTGGAGATGAACGCAGGTGGGTTCCCAGGTTCGCCTCTCATGTTTTCCTCGTCCTTGTGTTTGGTTTGTGTGTGTTCTTTTTTCTCTTTAAGTCCTTTTTGGTGGGTAGAGACTCGTGGAGTCAATGTGGTTGTCTTTTATCGTCTCTTTGGCTTTCGCTTTGACAATGTGTTCTTTATATCAATCTTTTTGCAGATGTGTTATGCTTCATTTTGGTTTCTCTCTCTCTCTCCTTGTGTTGCTGAAAGCATTTTCCTTTTCTCTCTTTCTGTCTGGCTTTTTATTTTCTCTCTCTTCATTTTCATGTAATGTGTGTGATTGTTGAAATCCGTTGGATATTTTCCAGGTTTAGTTTTCTTCTTTGTTGTGAGATGGCGAGCCTATTTAGTATTTTTCAGTTGTTTACTTTCTATTTTTGATATTTTGGTTTTGTAAGCTACATTGTTTGGTAGTTTGCTTTTACTAGTTATGCCAGCTGCAAGTGTCTAGATTTTAATGATAGTATCTCTGCTTGGTTGGCTGCCTGTTGTAAAAGCTTTACCTTTTGTAATTGATCATGGTATTGCATGTTGCTTCACCGTTCTGTTTCATTCTTCTAATCATAATCTCAGAGAAGTGCTTATTAGCTACATTAAGTTGAGAGGAGACGTCGGTGATTGACTCGTTCGTGTACATTAGAGTTTGAAACTTCTTTTGTCCCTACTTTGTAAGAATAGCATTGCAATCTGGGTCACTTTGTGAGTAGCAAAGTTATCTTTTTTTCACTTCATAGGACGTCCGTGTTGGACGGCATATTTCTCCCCGCCTTGGATCCAGAAAAAGAAACAGTATTGGTGTTCTAATTATACCATGTGAAATCGGAATACTGCTTTGGATATACGTGGCTGCATCTCTTTGAGATCGTTTTCGCGGGTTGGATTGTCTTGTTAGTTGGTTATTGTCTTTTGTAGCATTTATTCTCTTTTCCCCTTAGCTGAATTTTGGATGCAAAAGGAGAATTTTGAGCAGTTGCTCCTCGATCTTTCGGTTGATGGTTAAAAAAGTGATTTAATTAATTTTCATGTGCAATTGAGAATGAAAATCTTGTGTCTAATATAATTACTTCCATTGCTGCTTTTCAGATTTTGTGCTTGACCCTGCACGATGCAGTCGGCTAAGCTTGGGAGAGAAAATGCAACTTGTTCAGGAGATTGCCCAAGGGTCGAAACATGGTCCAGAGGTTCTTAGTTCATTTACCCGCAGGGAGCTACTTGAAATGATCTGTGCTGAGATGGGTAAAGAAAGAAAATACTCGGGATATTCAAAGATCCAAATGATAGAGCACCTTTTAAAGCTGGTTTCACAGAAGTCGAAAAGGATCCATACTGTCAGTGTTACCGCATTATGTCCTACTAGACCTAAAACTGGTATTAAAAGACGAAGACAAAAGGAAACCCACCTTCAATTATCGACTGATCTAAATCCTATTTCACCTGAGAATGAAAATGAAGGAAATGATAAAATACTCTGCCAGAATGTGGCATGCAGGGCAACTGTATCTCCGAATGATGATTTCTGCAAAAGATGCACTTGCTGCATCTGTCATTACTATGATGATAATAAGGATCCTAGTTTGTGGTTAACCTGCAGTTCTGATGCTCCCTGTGAGTACTCTTGTGGACTAACGTGCCATCTAATATGTGCTTTGAAGGATGAAAGGACTGGAATAATGAAGATTGGCAGTTGTTCAAAGTTGGATGGCAGTTTCTACTGTATTTCTTGTGGAAAAATTAACGACTTAATGAGGTAGCCTTCTTTTTTGGTTCTATTATTTATGGCATATGCATGATCAGTTAGCTGTTAGCTACATAAGTTATGTAGCCCATGCTTTATCTTTGTGTATAACAACTGATTTCTATGTAATTAGTCTTGGCTGCCAGCCAAGTCTTACCCAATCTAATTTAGAGTATCTTAAGACTGAAAGATTAGGGTGCGCATATCTTTTTGTAGGCTAAATATATTTTTACATATATGCATCGTTTGGGTATAAATATCTACTGTTTTGTTTGTGGATGAGTATGTGCTTGTTAAGGTTTAATCTTATTTCATGGAAGACCAGGTTTTGGGAAATATGAGTGAATAGCAAATTTTGGTGCAACAAGCGTTGCATGCAATGCTGACTCATTATGGTGGATTATGTCTCTTGGTTTTATCAACTGTAACATCAACTCATAACTCCCAAGGGGACAGCTGACTAATTTAAAGATTTTCATTCGTAGAACTTGGAGAAAACAGTTAGTGGTTGCCAAGGAGGCTAGAAGAGTTGATGTATTGTGCCTACGTGTTCTTTTGGGCCATAGAATTCTTACAGGGACAGAGCAATACAAGGAAATGCAGGAGAGCTTGGATACTGCCTTACAAATGCTGAAGGATGAATTGGGACCTCTAGATCTAGTATGTGCAAAGATGGCACGGGGTATAGTTAACAGGCTCTCTTGTGGTGCTGAAGTTCAAAACTTGTGTGTTGGGGCCTTGGAAGCTTTTGATTCAATGTCCTCTGACAACCATCCTGATTTTGGAAAAAGGAAAGAGCCAGGGTGTAAGTTCTGATCCTTTCTGTACTGGTTTGGACTTCTTTCAAGATTCTAAATTTGTAGTTAATTGGCAGATAGTCAACGAAATTATAGCTCAAGGATAATTTATAGAGTTTCCAGTTTGATTTGTGGCAGTGTTACTTCACCTACTGATGATTCTTGTCAAATTGATTTCAGCTTGTAGAATTCAATTTGAAGAATCCACCCCAACTTCAGTTATCGTTACTCTCGAATGTATATACGATATGTTTGAGGACTTGATAGGTTGCACAATTTGGCATCGTAAGTCAGGAAAGAAGGATTATCCTGCCCAGCCTACTCTCGTTTTACTGAAACCAGAGAAAAGATTCCAGATAACTGACCTAATTCCCTCTACTGAGTATTTCTGCAAGATTTTGTTTTTTAGCAAGAGAGCAACTTTGGCTGTTTGTGAAGCTAAATGGATAACTCCTTCCTCTAGTGTAAGCCTTGCTACAGAATCAGATGATATGAGCAAAGGCAATAGAGTAGTTGCTGAAGTTCATTCTCGTGTGAAATCAGCCAAGCACAGAAACATCAAATTACCCGTTCAAGAGCACTCAACACAACTGAAATCAGTGAAGCGGATTAGCAAGAACAAGAATGAAGGAGTTTGTTTACATCGTCCCTTGGTGGAAGCTGTTTCATTGATAAGCTGTGGATCACTTTCTCCTCCTACCCCATGTAAATCTAATGGAATGCCGGAAGTGGCTGGCGTGACTTGCAAAAGGCAATTAGAGGAGAGTTCTTATGAATATTCCGTAAGAGTGGTCAAATGGTTAGAGCATGAAGGACATATAGACGAGGAGTTCAGAGTGAAATTTCTGACGTGGTTCAGCCTGAAAGCAACAATGCAGGAGAGAAGGGCAGTTAACGTTTTTGTGGATATCTTGAACGATGACCCGCCAAGCTTGGCTGAACAGCTTATTGATACCTTCAATGAAGTGATCTGCTGTGAGCAAAAACCAGTTCCTCAGCATGGATTTTGCATTAGGTTGTGGCATTAATTAGTCAAAATATTTGGCTTCATCTTGTTTCATCCTCGAAGCAAGATAAAGATGAGTCCACGCAGGTCTATTTCCTGGTTCTCGGATAACACTAAGTGATAGGATAACAAGTACATAATGCTCATTCATTACATGATAGATTCGACTTTGGTATGCAGAATAGCTAAAAAACTGAAACGTGAGATCCGTCAGCTTCATTGTTAAACATGCAAATGGTTATAGCACCCTTCTTGCTTAGCCACATGGATATTCTTTTATGAAGCATCCAGAAACATAACCATTATTGTTTGCTGGATTCAGTAGACACATCTGATATTTAGTGTTTATATGATCATGCTCCTGAGTTATGGAGTATTTTGTGTCAAGACGACCTCCTCTAATTTGAAGTTGTGGAGATACTAGTGGTCTAGCAATGCCTAAGATATTCCGTCTCTGTTCTTGCTCTCGTCTATGGATACCATTTTCCATCACCAAAACAAGTTATGGTTCACAGGGAGGGAAATTTACATTTTCCCCTGAGCAATTTTTTTGGAATGTAGTCTAAATCTTTTCAGCAGAAGAATCTTTGATTTGATTTTTAGATGAATGCTGACTCTGTCTGGATACTCTAATTCATTTTGCAGAAGCTACGAAGAAAATAAAGGCCATCCACAACAAAAGCACCTATTTTATAATTAATGAGTACTATAATCTTCTCGAGGATCTAATAGCTAAAAACATCAATTTATAAGAAGAATTTGTTACCGGATTATTAATTACAAAGGTACTTGAATCTTGGAATGACTACAAATAACAACTAAAGCACAAGCACTAATAATTAATGAAGATACAAATCGTAAAGAGATTTAAGTAGCCAAAGCAAAGGAGATATCAATCCCAACTTCAAAAGGAAAGGCTCTTAATTTATTTAACGAAAGTCATGTCGTCATGAACCTAAATTCAAGAAATGAGTGAGAAATGGCAATTCCATTAAACCAAATACAAATTTGGTTAAAGCAAATGATAATGAAATTATAAATGTTATCACTCAAGTCAATATTATGACCAATGATTGGGTGATAGATTCTAGTGCTATAAGGCACATGTAAATGCTTTAACCACCTATACTCCATTGAAAGAAGGAGAAGAAACATTTTGCTTTGGAGACTCTCAAATTGCAACGGTTCTTAGTAAAGGCAAAGTCCTTCTAAAACTCACATCTAGTTAAACCTCGCATTGAATGAAGTACTTCATAGACCAAGTGTTAGAGTTAATCTAATTTCCGTAGCTTTGTTAGGAAAAGTTAAGGTTAGAGTATCATATGAACATGATAAGATTGTTATGAAAAAAAATAATGTATTTGTGGGGAAAAGTTACTATAATTAAGGATTATTTATATTGAATGTTTCTAAGATTACTTAATTTTTTCTTTTGATTTATATCATGTTAGGTTAGGTCATATTAATCTTTCTTATCTAAAGGATATGCAATCTCTTGGACATATTTCTACTAATGGTAATGCATGCATGGATAAATGTGGCATATGTGCTCAAAAAAAGATAACAAGAAAACTTATGCATCTCTCTATAAAGAATCTAGAATATGAAGTTCAATTTAAAATAATCTTAGTGATCTAAAATATTTTGTGTCTAAAAGTGGTAAGTAATATTGTACAACTTTTATAGATGACTTGTTTAGATATACTAAAGTGTATTCATTAAGAAATAAAGCTGAGGCTTTCAACACGTTGTTGTATAAAGTTGAGGTAGATAGATTAGGTGAATATATTTTTTTATGACTATTGTAAAAGGGAAAGAATAATCCATGAAATTACTTTCCTTTATTCCTTATAATCAAATGGTGTGGTAGTAAGGAAAAATGCAACTTTGAATAAAATAATGAATGATTTGCTTGTTAGTTGTTTTGCTTCAAAGAATTTATAGGGTGAAGCTATTTTTTCTATATGTCATTTACAAAATAGAATTCCTTGTAAGAAAACTAGTAAAACATCATATGAATTATGGAGAAATTATACTCCTAATTTGAAATATTTAGAAGAGTGGGCGAGTCTTGCTAAGGTGATGTTGCCCGATCCTAAGAAAAGGAAAGTAGGATCAAAAACTTCTGATTGAATGTTTATTGTTTTTTCTTGTTTTGAAAAGTGATGTTCTTAAAAGTAACAATATTATTAAGACAAAGAATGTAGAGTGTTTTTGAACATATTTTTCCACTTTATGAGAAAATATCTTATGTTCCTACTAGTATTATTGATTGTGAAAACTCTAATGTGTTATTGAGAAGGAGAAAAGGACCGAGACAAAAATTATCTTTTAGGAATAATTTTACACTAATCTTATTGAGAACGATCCTTTATATTTTTCGATGCAATTTCTTTGTTTGATGCATCGTTTTAGAAAGAGAACATTAGACACATAAGATTTAGTACAATTACCACTAGGCGCTAAACTTATTAGTTGCAAATAGATTTTTAGAAGAAAATTTAATCATGATATCTCCCTTGATAAATGTAAAGCTCAATTTGGTTGTTAAAGATTTTAATTAAAAATGTAATATTGATTTTTTAATCCTTATGCATATATAATTGAAATTTCATGTATTAATGTTTTGATTATTTGTGATTATATCCATAATTTGTTTATTCATCAAATGGATATCAAACAAGTATTTTTAAATAGTGGTTTGAATGAAGAAATTCACATGATACAACTTGAAGGTTATGTTTTGCTTGGGTTTGAAAACAAATTTTGTATATTGCAAAAATCTTTATATGGATTTAAACAAGATCCTAAGTAATGGCATAAGAAATTTGATCGAGTTTTATTAAGCGATGGTTTCTCTTTTGTTAAGGTGGATAAATGATAAGGTTGTCAAAGCCCTCAAAATTAATTTTGATTCTCTAACTTCTTGTAGCAGTTATAGAATCAGGTCAAATCATAAGAGAACTAACCACTAATTTCCTAATTTCAAATATTAAAACAAAGTGGGGGTTCTTTGGTTAATTAACTAATTAACTAACATTAACAAGGAATCCACATAAATCAACTGAATATAAAAGAGAGAAATTCAAAAGTGCTTAACTCTGATTCAAAGGAAATATCTCATCTAATTATAACATCGAGATTGGTCTAAAAAGAATAATTTTCATAATTCAAGTAGTTAATCTGAAACATATTAGTATAGCCATAATAAGTCTCAAATTTTCTTAAATTAATTATTCAAACTCAAAATTCAAACCAAAACTTACCATCAATTGATTGAGTATGATAACATTCCTTATCAATTAAATGATAGTAATAAGATTAGTGAAAAAGACTAAACCCAAAATTAAATAATCGGGATAACTACAACTATTCAACTTAGTTTTCTTGTTTATCATAAGTTAAATATGCAAATTCATAAATAACTTATTTGCTACTTGTACTAATCCTTCATGACATTATAGATCATTAAATTCATGGATAGCTATAAAATAATCAACATTAAATTAATTTTTTAGATCAATCAATATTAATTATTAATGAAGTGTAAGAACTCAAAACTAGAAATACTTGATATAAAACTTGAAGAAAAGTTTAGAACAAGACCTCAGAAGGTTACAACTAAAGTTTTTAATCCCCTTGAATCATAATATTTGAGTTTAGCCACATATGGCTTAAGGTTCAACACCAAAGATAGAAGAAATATGAAAGATTGAGAGAAAACTAAGAAGAAAATGAAAAGAGAATGTGGAGAGAAGCGAAAGACGTCTCTTTATATTGTTTTCCTACTCTAAACCTAGTCTAATCCTATCTTGCAAAGATTCCTATCTAAAGGAAATCCAAATCCCTACATAATAAGTATGGAAAGAAGTTTTCTAATTAAGTTCTAACTCTTTAAGTGAATTTGACATTAGGCGTGATCTCGCCTTATCCATTGCAGTAATCTGTCAACTTTTTCCAAATTTTGTTATTTTCACCAATAACGCCCCAATTTGATGCAATCTTCAATTTTCATCTCCTAAAAACATTAATTTTCCTACTTAAGCACCAAAATAAATCTCAAACAAAAGAGACCATTCTAATTAATATATCAAAATAACATCTTATCAAATTCTCCCACACCAGACTCATGCTTGTCCTCAAATATACATCAATTCAATACATCAACTACCCTCATAATAACCTCTCATCTCCTTTCATTTTATCCATAAATATCCAAAAGCTAATTCACATTGAAGGTTTAAGATAAAATAACGATCGAGAGAATAAGCACTTATAAGACACATTGTTAGAATTAAAACATAGCATCTCATCAATTCCATCAAGATCAAATGAACCAAGACTTGACACCCGCTCAGGGATTTCACTCTACACACTCAAAGTGTTTAAGGTTCATAAGCTCTCAAATCAAAGCATAGAGAGTTATTTCCATAAGCTTGCTAAAAAATCATATCTCCACCACTTAACAAAAATGAATTTAATGCATAAATCAAAGGGACTTGATAAGGGTTGTAACGTGACTTAGGTAAGATATTACAAAAAGAAGTTTTTAGGTTAAGTAAATTGAAGGAAATCATCCAAACTTATCCACACAAGTTTCAACTTAAACCAATTACCTTTTTCCTTATTTTTCTATTCTTTCTTTCTTTTTTCAAACAAGAACATCAAAGATGATATCTTTTTTTTATATACTTCTTCCCTATTTTATAAAAATGAAAAAAATCAAAATAATGCAACTTGAATCAACTAATTTATGTTTCATAGAAATAGTTAAATCTTATGTAAATAAGCTTGATACAATTCCAATAATTTATGAGTTCAAAATTATTAAAGACATCAACAAAAGAAGGTAAAAGTGGCTTGTAAAGAGTTTATTATGAAAGAAAAGAAAGAGTAAGGGTTAATTGGTTTTCTAGGGATGAAAAATAATGTAGGCTTGGTTAGGTCAAAAGATGGTTATTTTAAGTGCCCTTATCATCTTTATACACAATAAAAAGATATGTATGAGCATAAATGTGATGAATGCTCTTAGACTTAAAGCTCAAGTAGGTGTAAAATGTATCAAGTCTTGCAGACCTTCATTCAATAAAACTAATGAGATACTTAAAATAATTTAATGAAAAACGCCAATCATGCTTGTCTCTCTCATGCATTATTTCTCAAATAAAAATGTATCCTAACGTAAGGATTATTCATAAACAACAATTAGAAAATTATAAGGCTATCATAAGGAATTATCAATATATGAATCATAGTATTATGAGTCTAAGCAAAAATCACAAAGTTCATCATAATATAAATGCTCACTTCCCCATACCTAAATCATACATTGTCCCCAATGTATGTACAAGATACTTACATCTTATAAAAATAATCAAAAAAATAAAGCATAGAGTAGAAGGCTCCCCTAATTTGTGAGCATCTAAAATTAGATGCACTCTAGTGTTGGTTGACATGGAGGTATCATGTGATACATAACTGAATTGTCTCTCTTGTTTCTCAATCTATCACATCCTTTGTCTATTCGAGCATGCTTCTTATGGATACTTGTTTTAGTTTATGTGGCAGATTGATCTTGTGCATTTGGATTCATCATAAACTTTCCTTTTGTTGTTGTCATAGGAGTATCTTTGGAACATCCCATAATGAAGACAAGTATAAATAGAAAACTAATCAGAAAAATAATGAAAACAATTTAATAATTATTAAAATTAAAATGAAAGGAAAAATAACTAAAAGTAAATAATAAAAATGAAGGAAAAATGAATAGAACATTAATACAATACGAGTTGTAGTTGGTAGCAGATTTGGTATAATGTGGACCATTTTTGCTAGGGCTAAGTGAGGTGCTGCTATTGTTGGAGTGTTGCTTAGTGCATTGGTGTTGTTGGCTGCGTGGTGGTTGCTGCATGGCTTATGTTTTTAAAAGACATGGATCGACTACACTGCCACATTGGTCTATCATTTTATCCAAAACCTTAACATTGGTCCACCGATTCACCATATTGGTCAACTAAACTTCCCGAAATAGGTTTTTATAAACTTCTTAAGTTTTTGCAAAGATCAAAACACGTCCATTTGACAAAAACTTGATTCAAAACCATTTCAAAAGCTTCTCAAAAATTTATTTAAATATAAAAAGGTATTCTTTGAAGATCAGGAGAAATTGCTTCTTGATTATAAAAGAATTTATGAATGATCAAGATAAGGTTATAAGAAGGATTACAATGAGTTACTTAAATCTTGATATGCTTGATACTTTCTTATCATTGGTTATTCAATTAAATTGCATATGTGCTCCACTTTACTCACTTTCTCTATTCATTGATTATTCAATTTATTTAATTGACTCATTTACTCACTTCTTGATTTGCATATTGCTTGATTCTATTATAAAGAGCTACTAATATCACCAAAACTAAATTTATTCCTAGCAATATATTTTGTCATCATCAAAACCATAGGTTAAGACCTCACTTGGTCAACAATAATAATATATATAAAGAAAGTAATTTTAGCAATTATTGCCATAGTAGTAACTATTATTTCTCTTAAAGTATTGCTCCCTTTTCCATATGTTTTAAGGCCAAATTACCACAACCAGTTCACAAAATATGTGTCATACGTGTTTATTGTAACTAGCACTCTAATAGTGATGTTAAAGATTTAAGGAAGCAATTATAGATGTGTTCTTGGTACACTTTTGTTAAAGAGCTCAATGAGGAGTTAAAAAGGTTTAAAAAGTTGAAGCCTATGTGTGCTATTGCCTTTGTAAAGTAACTGGTCTAGTGCAAACTTAAACTTTATCGTACTAAAACAAAGCTTATTATTTCAATGTTGGAGAAAATTATGATAATGGATATGAAGAGGCAAGCAGAAAGAGGGAAGTACATGCAGTCAAAGATCACGAAGGAATTAATGTAGTGTCATATCATATGGAATGGAGATGATCTTAAGAAATATCAAGGGGTGATTTAAAACATATAATGAGGCTTAGGGAGCAAACTTCTTGTTTTAGGCATTAGAATTTGTAAAGAAGAGTAATAGTGAAAGAAATAAAGCTCCTATGTGACTTTAACTTTTAAAATGTCATATTTTTTTAAATTCTCAAAACAACTCTTTATGATTTTTAATTTTCTAAAAAAAATCTTTTCTTAGACTTTCTTTAAAAAATAACAATGAAACATGGCTACTTGAATATCACATGCATACCAATCAAATGTTGACAACATGACTAACTAAATTCATTAATTAAACAAATTATCTTATAATAATTATCTTTAAATAATAATTTATGTAGAGTTTAATTGTTTTAGGTCATATTTAAAATATGAGTTAGGTTATCATGTCACTAACATTTAATTGATCTATGTATGATAATCATGCCACATGTATTTCACCTTTATTTTTAACAAAAGTCTATTAAGAGAAGATTTATAAACAACTAAAAATCACAAGGAACATTTTTTAGAATTTTAATGATTAGAAATTTTTTTAAGTTAAACTATTCAAGAATTTCATATCTTTTACCAAAAAAGTAAGATATAGAAGAATCTTACACCTCATTTTCCTTTCTTTCTTTGATTGGAATTTCTTATTCCATACATTTGGACGTATATGTTACATACTAACATATCTTACCTCTAACATATCTTACCTCTTAACATTATAAGGATTAGACTAAACTTTACAAATTTTCAAGCTTAAATAGGTGAAGTCACGAGGAAAAAGAATATATAGGTACATGTTGAAGAATGTCAACTCACTTTTACAAGGAATGAAACTTATAAGGAACATTAGAAATTGAAGGATATTATATGAATTCATCTAAATCAATCAAGGTTTTGTTGGAATTTGGTGTTGCGATAATTTTGTAGTAAAACAAAATTTTACATATTTTTATAATTCAAACTTAAACTTTAAAAAGTAGTAATAAAATAATTTAATTTTTAATTTTATAAAAATAGTCTATTATCATTCACCATTAATTATATTAGTGTGAATAATCTTGTCAACTAATATTTTTGTCTTATAGAAAACATGTATAGTATCATTGCCATGTGATAAATTGATATTTAAAAATTAGAAATATAATACAAAACATAAAAGACCTAAGTCAACAAACACTCTCGTGGCTTACACTAGATGTATTCTACTGCAGTGCATTTTTCTAGACCGGTGTGATGTGAAAGATAAGAATGGCTATAAGTCGACCTGCAATAGCTTAAGCTCACGCTTGAATGGGACCCAGCACAATAACTTGGAGTAAGTCAAGTCTAATTGAATAAGTTGGGCCCAAAAGTAAAGCTCATTTAGGCTATATTATGCTCATCCAACTCTTTTAAAATGTATTAATTATTTCAAAACTTAATTTTAAAGTTCTAGTGTTGGACTCCGCTTCCGGAGCCTAACATTCGGAGTCATAAAACATGAGCAAACTCATTTCTTCGACTTCAGAACATACTTTGGAAATCTTCCAACTAGAATTACAATTTGACTTCTTTAGAACATTTGTTACCCATTGTCTTAAGTTTCTAATGACACCAAAATCATTCCATTTGGTTCAAAAATTTGAAAGTTACACCTCAAAAATTTTTCGGACTATTGTTAGACTGAAGCAGTATATTATACTCAACTTCCATCCAGAAATTCAAAGTCTTAGAGACTAAATAAAAATTCGATTCCTTTAGATTATTTGTAGATCTATGTATCTAGTTTATTTAGGAACAAGAATAATCTCATTTTGAGTTTTACAGATCAAGATATCATCAAAATACCGAACTATGTTCAGAAAATATCCAATTCATACTCTTCCAACCCATACCCTTACTTTGATTCAATCAATCTTTTTCAAATCAATACCAAAAGCTATGAATTTTTATGGAGGGATAGAGGAATATGTTAGGAAACTATTTCTTCAAAAATCAGGTCATTTAGAGGTCGGATGAAAAAAGTTATGGCTAAAAGGGCCAGAGATGTTTAGATCAGGAACACCTGCGACGCATCGCGATCGCCACTTGCGCGAACATCCGCAGAGTTGCGATTGCAACTTCCTTGTTTTCCTTCCTCCGACCAGCTTCAGTAAAAAGGGCATAACTTTCACTAGAGATATTAGATTAAGGTCATTCAAAAACTATTTCGAAGAAGACTTCTAGACCTACAAATTTCATGAAGACCTTAGAAAGATATTTTTCCTCCAAAAGGGTCAACATTTCCAACCAATGTAGCTGTCTTGAATGTCCATCCTATACAACATCAAAAACTTCTAATGATCATATCTCTCACCTCCGATATCTAAAAATTTCATACTATATAGCATTGAAAAGCTAGAAAGATAATCTACAACTTCCAAAAGACAACTTTGTCTAATTTAGCCTAGATTAATCTAGTTTTCCCCTAAAG
>JANIHZ010000006.1:12138304-12148370 GCA_027478365.1 Erythroxylum rufum | reverse complement strand
GGATAAACCTCTCATCACAATGACAACATAAACCTTTATCACGCCTCTATTTGGCTTCTTAAGGTGAAATCTTACGTGCTAGCATGGCTGGTATAGCATTTGTAGTGTTAGTTTTGGAAGTTGGTGCAGATCCAAGCACTCCAGCAGTGTTGCTCCCTTTCGTCGTCCAGCTAGTTTTGGCAGTAGGTATTGACTTCTTTTGCAATGTATTTCGCTCTTCGATTAAGTGAGCAACTCCAATGGCCGTGACCAAGATCCTAGGTTGCTTGATTTTGACATCCAACCTCACCTCGTCTTTCCAACCTACAACAAAACAACCCACAAGAAAAGAGTTTGGTAAATCATTGACTCTGTGTGATAATTTTTCAAATTCTTCTTGATATGCAGCCACAGTGATAGTTTGTTTTAATCTTGTTAATTCTTTTGAAGGATCTTCATAATCGGTAGGCCCGAATCGTTGAAGAACAGCCTTAGTAAATTCATCCCAAGTCATTGGTCCCTTGAATTTATTAAGCTAGCGATGCCACTGCAAAGCGATGCCTTCCAAGTGAAAAGAAGCAATCTGTACTCGTTGGTTTTCTGCTACTACTTTAAATTCAAAATAATGTTCCGCCTTGTATATCCAACCCTGCAGATCGTCGCCATCAAACTTGGGAAATTTGAGTTTAAGGTGATGGTTATTAGATCCTGTAATGCATGGAGTGCCGTTTGGGGTATTGCGTTGTGGGCTGGTATGCTGTGGTTGTTGAGAAGTGTTGGGTTCTAGTGAGGCGAAAGGATTAGTTTCTTCTTGGAAATTGGTGATGGCTTGTAATTGGCGGTGTTGGGATTCTTGGGTGGTTTTCATGGATTGTATTTCTGTGAGTATGGTTTGCAGGGTTTGGTGAACTTGATTTATACTGGATTCATGGCGACCTAACACCTCATGCACTTTGTTGCGGAACTCGACATTACTCTGAGTTCTAGTATTCATCTTGAGCGTAACCTGACTCTGATACCAAATTGATGAGTAATTTTCCGAAGAACAGAAGAAGGAATAGTAGAAGAAATAGCAGGGGAAGGAAAAGTTCTCAAAATATTTATTATCCTTTCTTTCATATTTTGCAATGACATTTATAGCCGATTACAATCAGAAAGTGAAACAGAAAGCAACGTGAATTGCTAGACATTATTCAGACTAAATCCTTCACCAAAGTAGGAGTAGATAACTAAAAGGAAATCACATAATAATATGAGTTGATCAGCAGCAAACCAGCAAGAATATTTGAGCAGTAGTTTGACAGGGTCTTGTTTCTTTAGTTGTGAGGTTTAGGATCCTAATAGAACATCAATGAAAATTTAATGTCCGGAATAAAAGATGCAAGATATTGAAAACGTAACAATAGAAAATTTTCAAGAACAAAATTTAATAGGGCCAAGGATCGTTCTATCACTGCAAGTTTGATCGGATATATATATAATGATTGGGAGTAATAAGATTTTAGAGTTGATCATCCCTGCAAGTTAAGAACGTAAGTTTCTCTAAGAACAAGGATGAAGATAACCATCTTCGAGGTAATTTGATTGCACAAAATCTTAAACTCCCTATCGGTTTCAAGTTCAACTCCGACGTAAGTTTGCGTCTGTTTCTCCCAATTACAAATAGAACACAAGACCGATGCTTGACACCAGTATAACTCCAGCGTGGTTACATTTTGTTTCTGAACTTTCAAAAGTCAACGGAAGAACGTTGCTAGTTGTCTTTTATGCTTGGCACCAACTACATTTTTCAACTTGCTTGTTCACTTGAATTAATATTATAAGTCTAACCTCAATCTCTTGAAATAGTAAAACTTCACTCTGTGTGTAAAAATCTATAATTAAGTTGTATTTGAAAAGTCCGTACTTATCAATTTTTTAATGGAAGCAAATCCAACAACGTGAACCCCCAGAATGTTGAAATGCTGGTAACTTGACGATGAAAGTAATGTGAGAGAGTAAATTATGACGTTGATCGATAACCACCAAAACACGACAGGTGTGAATCGTGAGAATCGTGGCATTTGCTATAAAGGCCAACTTGCACCAACTACTCGCCTTCCCTACATGTGTTGGAAGTAGTTACCATTAAATTACATTAATACCTTTCAGGGAAAAAAAACACATTACCAACAAACAGTTCGATCCCCACCTTCGGGGGGCTCTTCGGGCAGTTGAAGACAAATTAGGAAGCTTTTGCCCTAACAGGAAGTGTAATTGAAGACTAACTTAGTTTCTCAATTAACTTTCAGAAAGATCTGTCATGTATGCAACCAAATGGTAAATTATATCTCTAACATGGATACCATGTATGCAATGATCTGTCAATGTCTTACAATCCCAGCGAGTTCACAAAAGTAACTAAATTATGCTTCCAGATAATACACGTCTCACAAATGGAATAAATAGCTCTAAAGCTAATGTACATAAGCGGGTTAGGGTACGTATATCTCTTAAACTAATTCATCTGATTATTCTCTGGCTTCCTCTGGAAAAGAAGTGATCCTAATATGACAGCAATGCCAGTGATTGCAATGGTGAACAGGAATCTTTTCTTTGAAAACTCAGGCGGCTGTCTTCTTTGTGCTCCTTGTCCTCTTTCAGCAGGTCTCACATCCCTTCAGCCCATATTCCAAATAAACTTGATTATTACAAAATTACAGGAAGAAGCAAGCTAATAAATTTCTAGTAATACTGAAACATGGCAAAGAAAGTGGCAGAAAATGAGGATCAGTAATATGGCACCAAAACTCGAATGCTTTCTATGCGAGTTGGTGCAGGTAAACAACGGAGGAAGATTTTCTTCTCCAAGTACAGATTACTTAATGCACAGTAACTGGGATAATATGTATTAATACTTCATAACAAATTAGACACAGATTTAACAGTAAGATATTGAAAGAGAAAAACACCCCACAAATAACTATAACCCAAAATGAAGCCACATGTTCAGGTATTTCTGCATCTTTACTTTAATTTGGCGTACAATACCCAGTCAAATAGCCCATAACGTTTATGGATCACAGCACCAGAAAAGGGGTGCAGGAGAATTATGAATACTTACAGCATGATCAAATATTTTAAAAAAAAATTAATCAGATTTAGAAGGTATATCATAATAAGCCCTGTGTATAACACAGTTCAAAACAAGCAAGGAAAAAAAATAAAAAAAGACAATTCAACTGTATGTCTACAAAGCACAATAAAGAACCATCAACATTCACATTCTCAGAAGGGTAGAGTTATACCTGGAAGTTCCCACGATATCATCTGGTACACCAGTGCACCTATTTTCATGGTTATACCTCTCTCGAAGTCTAATGTACTTATTGCACAAGGCACAAAGTTCTGTTCGGTTCCCACATACCTCCTAAAGTTAAAGCCCCAAAAAATAAAATCATGGTGCTAAAATAGGCAACTGAAAAATCTATCATCATGCTATTCAACAATAAGCTTTACCTGATGCTCGGCTAGATCAATTGCAGGCAATGGAAATTCACAGAACTCACAGGTGACAATCCTTTGGGGGCAATTTTCACCCTTGTGGATGGCTAAAATTTCACGTTCCATTGTTTCACTGCAGAGCGAGCAGGCTACCTGGTCCATATAGGTTAGTCAGCAAAGAAGAGAACAGAAATTCAGAATCAATAGTTAGCTAAGAGTAAAATTCTCTTCACAAAAATCACTTTATTGCTCTATTATTATATGAGTAACATGAACCAGAACAGCTCAGTAATCATTTCAATCTTCAATATCAAGTTTAGAGAGAAGAATGCTGATCACTCAGGAAAACAAGATATCATCATAGTAAGTACCAACTTATATTTGATATTAATGAGCAGCTTAAAGTGGCAGTACCTTTTTACCATATATTCCTAAAATAGTTACCACATTGCATAAGCAGTTCTTAAAGGAATATAATAACTTCAACTGTGCTGGATAGAGAAAATAACAAAAGTTGATCAAAGTATAAGCACAGAAAGTTGGCCTCCACTTCAAATTACCCAATAGCTATGCTACAGGTCCATAAACCATTGACCAAAACATCCAGACAGACCCAACAATGTCAACATCAGTCCCTATAAATTACTCCTCATCATCATGAAGCCCCATCGAATATCAAAACCCGATCTACTTGTGATGAAAAAATTAAAAAAATTCCTAAATACGTCAATGGAAGATCCAAATAACTAGAAACTGATTCAAATAAGGCACCAAAGAACCTTATTATCATCCACCATATATTTCTTCCATTCAAACTTATGTGACCTGTCCATCTCCCACTTCTTTCCTGACAAAACCACTAAAGACACGATCTATTCATCACCTAGTTGAGATGAACTGATCATCAGTAGTATGCTAACAAGCATTCATACAACATCGCATTGTTTATATGTCAATTTTCTGAATGAAAAAAAGTTCACTCATTTACTTGGAAACAAGATACGAATGAGCAGAGTGACTTCCTTTTCAAAGGAAGTCACATAAGGGTTTTACGATAAACAGCTAAATAATCAAAATCAGCATACCGGAGCATGAGTATTCAAGAAATGTTCTTTGGCATGTTTCTTTGGTATCATATCACCACAAACTTTACACCTCTCAAGATTCCGAGAACAATGTGCAAAATGCAAATCAATATTGGTCAAAGGAATAGCCCTGTCACTGGAAACATAAAACAAATATTACTCAGCCACATGATTCATTATACCAGAAAATCGCATATAAAATCTCAAAAGTATGATTTCCATGGGCTTTTGATGTGTTGAATTATGCATTTTATATCACATATCAAAGTCATACAAAAACAGAAGAACTCAATTCACAAGATATATTATCATTCAGCTAAAGAAAGGTTTGTAATGAAATTCTGCTAATTATACAATCCAATGGCTAGCACATTCATCCACATACCGAACCACGTATCACTTCCCATTAGTTTCTTTTAATCGATAGTAAAGAATGACAACAGATACAGATATCTCAAGGAGACAAATAAGAGTCCAGACTTGGCAAAAATGTTTGCCCTCACAGATTTGACACTAAGACCATATTTCCTTCCTCGGAGCAGATTACGGAAACATAGCATTAATATCCAAATTTGCCACAAAACTAATTATTCCCTCTATCCAAATTAACGGTGTCAAAGCCTTCAAAGACAGTTTCCCAATCATCCAATTAAACTTCAACCACAATTGTGGGAACTTTGACTCATAGGTGAGCTTAGCAGAGGTGCACGAAACAACATTGAAAGATCAAGAAGGAGATCAAATGAGCACCATTCAAACAAATCCGGACAACTCAAGATAATTTAAAAGCAATAAGTCTGATTTTAGTCTGCCTTCTAAGCATAGTACAAGAATGTGATTAATTGTCTCATAATTACAGAAAATACAAGAATTCACATCAAAGAATCCCGCAAACAACCAAGATCAGTAAAACAAACAATTAACAGTCAAACCTTCTGCATACCCAGGAAAAAAAAACAATAAAACATTTCAAAACATTAACAAGCGGAGCAAAACTACGACCAGAAAGTTCTAATTTAAAACTACCAGTGACTGCATATCTGCGTGGTTTCCTCGGATACAACCGCCATTCCTTACAATTACGACAACGTTTATCTTCTCCGATCAAAATCTTCAATCAAACCCGAAAAGAACGATCAAAAATCAGAGGAAAGAAACGAAAGAAATTAACGGAAGGAAGCGAAAGAGATTGCACCGTGCGTGATAGGACGAATTAATTAAGAAACAGATATGATCTATTGTTACCTCAAACAATCAGTTCCTGAATTATCAGGGTATATTTTTATCGCCTTTTCTTCTCTTTATAACTATTTTTTAGATTTTGGGGATTGCGAAGCACACCTACTATGAGTAGCGTGAAACTATTGACGTGGACTCTAACTACAAGTCCTCCATTAATCTAATCTAATGCCTCTCTTGTTTGGGCTTTCCATGCAATTTAGTTCTGCGCATTGGGATTCGTTGGGCCTCTTTTAAGGCCAGGTCTCTAGTGAGTTCAAATCGGCTCCGTGTTATCAACCGCTCATTAATCACTAAACACTTCCTTTGTGGCATCAGGAAGTGTAGGTCCATTAGAAAACCATTCATCTTTTCATGCACCTGTAAGGATTTGAATCGTAGTTAATATAAGGAACTATGGGATCTATTCCACAATTGATCACAACTTTAGGCTGCCCTAACCAATCAAATTGATCATAATGGAAAACTACGTGATGTTGAAAAAAATTAGACGGCATGAATTAGTACCAGTCAAATCTCAACTACTTTATTGGCGAGTTTGTCAGTGACTAGTTCCTTTTATTTTTTATGCAATTTGTAAGTAATCAAATGATGAAAGTTTTGTCCTGCATGGTGAATGCCCCATCTCAGCTTCCAGTTGAAAGATTCAAAAGAAGTGACTGCAGAAGGTACTAATTAAGCAACTAATCGTCGTCTTCTGTTAGGCACTTTTAGAATGTATCTTCGCTTTCGGGGCCAGTCTCAATCATTTAATTTTGATGCACTCGGAGGTTCTGCATGTCCTTCATAGAAGCTGAGTTGTATAGACGTAATTTTAAGACACGGTTGATTGCACCCTGATTAAGTGCTATTGGATTGAATATATTATTTTACACTTGTTGAACTATTAAATAATTTATTTAAAATATATAATTTATAAATTATTAGATATTTTTAAATTTTTGTCTTAAACATACGTAAAAAAGAGTACTGCAAATTTCTTGTCACGAGAAAAAAGATAAATGAATATTTAACACAAACAATAAGGTATACTTGAGTGAGAAAGAATATTAGTAAAAATCATCTTAGTTTTATTAAGAGGTCAAACCATTTAATTGTATCTACACTACACTTGTGCTCTTTTATATATAAAAAATTAAGAATGTCAATTTTAACCCGACCAGTCCGATTTAATTTTGACTCGAATTAAGCAAATTACGGATCAAAATTATTTGGCCAAATCAAAACGTAAAAATTGAAACTCATAGTACATCCAATCAGACTGAGTTGGACGAAGAGCGGCTGGATATGACCCGACTTGTAAATATTCGTATAAAAAATATGTTTATTTTATATTTAGCATCATTAGGATGGAGCAAAATTGTTAAGATATCAGAACAGAGAAGAAGAATTGAAAGGAAAAAGGTTTCCAATGATTGATGGATGACGATTACATGATGGTTTATTTATACACAAAGTCTAACAAATTCTAATAAAAAACTATCCACCTGTCATGTATCCTAAGGCAGAGAATATAGGAAGGAATAACAAACGCAATCTTAGGAAAAATATTCTAACTGAATAATATCATACTCTCTACAAATAGCTGTCATAAATGAAGTTTGTGATTTTGTCTCTCTTTGTCATAAATGAAGTTTGTGATGTTGTGTTGACGTTATAAGTGCGGCTTTTAGAAATTCAAGAAGTGATGAATCGCTGAATGAATGATAAGTAATTGTTCCTCATCCCAAAATGATAAATCTTGATAGAGTAACTGTAAGCAGAGTATGGGTTTTCAGGTCTCAAAGGTCAGCTGAAGCATGTGAGATCAGAGCATCAATCTTCTTGTTCTTACGTAACAATAAATACTTGGGCCATTGGTTAATGCACAGTATTGGCGTTTTCAGGTTCAATATATTCAATTAGCGAGTATAATGCTTTGTGTAAATTTTCAATTTTATAATATTTCATAACATGTTTAGTTGATTTATAACATCAAGACCACTCTTTCGATCCCATTCCTCTGTTGGACAAGTTACTCTCTATCTTTTGATCCATCTGCTTCATCACACGTTATATTGGTCTCGTCATGTAGTTGCTCAAACAAACAGGTTTCTTTCCTGGGCCTCGGTGCTTGAAGGCTCAGCTTTAGCAGCGGAGGTGCAGAGGGCTGTTCAGTCTTGGTAGACTCGTGCGTAGATTGTTATTGAGAGCGAAGAAAAAGAAGTGTTCATCTCCTTTTATATCCAACAGCTGTATCTGGCTCGGTAATGGTAGGTATATAGGCTGGCAAAATGTCATCTGCATATGATAATCAAAAGCTTTCTAAATATATTTAAAACATCATAAATAATAATATAGTACAATGAGCTTTCGAATGATGTCTCTGGCATTTACCGTTTCTAAAACTTCACACCCATATTTTCAGACATTGAAACATTAAAACATAACGACTTTGTTTGTTTACGTATACGTATTTGCTTTTCTGTACTTTTTATTGCATGAATCACAACATAAACCAATTCTGCAGCTTTAGCAGACCAACTAAAGCATTGCCCTGTTAACCATGATTGCCAATCGTCTAATGTAAAGCTCCCCACTTCCTCTCGTTCATTCTTCTTTAATTGTAGCTTTTCTTTTGACCTTCTAGAATTCTTGCTCCCCACTCCAGCAGCCCAAGTGACCCTTAATTTACATGCTTTCATGTTATTTAGCTGTCCCAACATTTGTGCATGCATTTTACTGTTTTGGCAGCTGACACCCAAATTGGAATTGTTACGAGTTGGCTTGCTTTTACAGAATCTGCAAGTTTATGAATATTTGTGCATGCATTTTTCTTTAGCAGCGGAGGTGCAGACGCCATCAGCAAAAAGCCAAAAACGTGCTGCATAGGTGAAACTACAATCCAGCAGAAGAGAAAACGCAGACGTAACAGTAGCAGCTAGGAGGTCCAAAACGCATAGTACACAGCAGTTGCAGCAGAGAGGAGCAGTCCTAAACGCAAGCAAGAAAGGAGAAAACGCATCAACCAGAAGGAAAAAAAAAAAAAAAAAAGAGAGGCAAAAACACGGTGGAATGGGGGCTGTACTGCGGACGCTTGTAATGTAGGATTATTATGTTTTGGAAAAGTGAGGTGGTGCACCGAACAAGGAAGGTAACACACAAGTGGATAAAGAAGCACCAACAGCCCAGCAAGAACTCCTTTTCTCTGAAACTCGATCATTCAAAGTTCAGAACTTTAACTCAACCCACCACTCAAATCTCCAAACAGGGACTAATGGTTAAGAATAGAAGAACCCATTACCATACGAATTATAAGATTCTTGATTATTTATATACATTACTCCTTTTCTTTTTCTTGGAACTCTGTGAAAGAAAGCGAGTGAAGGCAAGGCATCTCACATGGACACCTGTACAAAGAGAAACTGAGTTTTCATTATGGAGGGTTGGTGTCACTTTCAAGGGCCGGAAACAGGATAACCGAAAAGCACAGTAATTGCAGCATTTGTACGTTAAAACTGAGAATGACATTTACCAATTCGTATTGTGTATAGTTATTGCTGGCTTGGTTGGTTGGTGGTCTTCTGTTCTTGCAGAATTATGAGGTTGTTTATCCTTTTTAAGATTTTGGAGATGGGAACGTTAGGTGGTTAATGTACTTTGTCTTTCATCTTCTTTAACTTCTTCTTCGCTCTCGGAGAGCACCGACAGTGTAGTTCTCCAAGGTTTTGGCATGGAGATTTTCACAGCTGGTATTACGGTTATGAGCCAATTACGGTTATGCCATCTCTTCAACAAGTCGGTATCTCCAACAGCCCAAAGTTGAAGACATTGCCATACTGTTTTACTATCACCAACCATCACCCCCGAACTCCAACGGTTACTTATACACGACGACTGTCGTGCTCTTCAACAAATCAAAGAAGACACTTGGCTCCGTTTGGATACAAACCAATCAGCTGTTTTTTCAGCTGATTGGTGGTTGGTAGCTGTTTGACTAACAACACGGTTTGTATAAGAGCTTTTTACTTACCTTATTGAAGCGATAAAGCTGAGAACGAAAACGCTACAATACATGATCGTTTTCGTCTATCAGCTGAGATAAAATGTAGTAAAATCCAATTATACCCTTTCCTAAATGTAATGTATACATATATGTTTGCTTAATGTTGTATTTGAGTTTAATTGATCATACTTCAAAGTTGATTAATTAATATTTATAAATTTATTTTATTTTTAATAATATTTAATTATTTAATAGTTCTTTTGTCATCAAAAGAAGTGTAATTATCCTAAATTAT
>JANIHZ010000006.1:12083435-12099346 GCA_027478365.1 Erythroxylum rufum | reverse complement strand
AATAAAATAAAAGATAAAATAAGTAAATAAATACATTAAAAAAAAGAAGATAAGCAAATAAATAAAATAAACAAGTTATTACAAAAAAATATTTAGGCTAAGCTAAATCACTAAAAGGGATGTCCACTTATTTAAAAGTTTAAGCTAAATACAAGAAGAAAATATTTAAAAAAAAAACCTATGAGAACTATAAGGATCTCTCAATTTGGCATCTTTATATGTGTCATAGTATGTCAAAGTTTTTTATTAAGGGTCATGCTCTTGGTAAATTTCAGTATAATCATATCATTATTGATCACTTCTTCTCAATTCTTCTCAGGACTTCTTTTTTTCTTCTTATAATTTCTAAGTATAAATTTGTTGTATCTTCTCACTGAAGTCTCTAGATGTCTCCTTTTAATATACCCGAACCACTCAAGTTTTATTATCACATTCTTGACTTTATCTCTTTAAGTAAGATTGCACATTTAACAAAATATTTTTCATATACGCCACTATTAGCTTATGATTATATAGCTATTTGATGGCCAACTCTCCGTCTTGTATAATATGGCCAGCCTAATCACTAAATAATATAATTTCTCTTTAGACTTTAATGGTATTTTCATATCTCGTAAATTCCTGATGTACTTTCTCTGTTGAAGTCTACCGCATTGTCCTGAATTAAAACTTAATGAAAATATTAAGGTTGTTAAAAAATAATTCTATATTACGGTAAAAGTACAGTAATATGGACCGAAACAAACATAAATGACATTTTTAATATCCACTAGGAATTATTTTAAACGTAAAAAAAGTTTCCTTGTTCCCACGCTTTACCGGGGAAGTCAAAACCTGGCAGGGAGTTGGTCGTCGTTTTTTGACAAAGACGGCTCCTATCACTTTAACGTCCGCTCCTGAAACCTAAACCAATACCAATTTGGGCCATCGCAGGGCTTACCTCCAAATTTTAATTCCATTTGTAGTCCTTTCCATAATTGAGGAAAAATTTAAAAACAACAAATTCCTATAAATGCAAAATACGGATTTCGAATTCGTAATCTCCAAGTGTCAATGATCTATAGGGCTGGTGTACGGATACTACATTTTTTTGTAATAACCGGTGATGAAGCAATTATAAATAATAAATAATAAAAAAGAAACATCTTACTGGACCACGTGACATAAAAAGCAGGGAAAACCATGAGCGGTTTTCCAGAACTGGGAAAATAAAGAAGTAATTTCGTAAAGGGCGGTTTTTAGCTTCCCCAGTTGGGAACTCGCAAGCATTTTGGGAGTGCTTTCCTTATATAGCTTCTTGGCTGATGTATACCACCCTCCCGTCAAAACGACATTTCTGAGACCTCATCGATTTGTCTCCATTAATACCACCACGTAAGCTTCCCTTTTCTTTTTCTTTTTCTTCATCCTTTTGTTTTCTTTCCCTTTTCAAATCGTTTTCCTCTCTTCTTCTATCTCTTCTCGACTTTGTGTTTGGCGATTTGAATGAACTATGAGGATATCGATCGATCGATAACGGTTTTTGCACAATATTGTTTGAGCAGAAGGATTTAGCAGGAATTTTGAGTGAAAAATGGGGAGAGGTAAGATAGTGATAAGGAGGATAGATAATTCGACGAGCAGGCAAGTGACGTTCTCGAAGCGAAGAAATGGACTTTTGAAGAAGGCGAAAGAACTTGCGATCCTTTGCGATGCTGAAGTCGGAGTCATCATCTTCTCTAGCACTGGCAAGCTCTACGATTTCTCTACCACCAGGTCACACTTCCTCTTCACTTTCTATTCGTGTCCATTCACTTTTAGTTCTTCTACTCCCGATAATACTATATCTCTTTCCAGTAGAAGTGAATGATTTTTTTATAAACATTTTCTGGCGAATATAAGGTGCTTTGTTTGGATTGTTTTGTGATCGATCGTTTAAGATCAGTAAAGTACTTATTTTGTCATTGGATAAAAGGTAGGATCATCTGATATTGTTTTCATCTGAATATTAGTCATTTACGATCATGAATTTACAATGAGCGTGCAGTAGTGCTGCTTATGTTGTAAGGGGGTTAAGTATTGCTTGCTAGGATTACATAAAAGCGTTTGATTTCCTTCCCTTTTTCTTCATTTGGTTTTCTTTTCCTCCTTTTGTCATGAATTTAGGGATAACTCATAATTAGTTTACGTTTATGGTAAACTGTATATTCAGCGGTCATTCAAGATAATGTATATATATGTATACACATGTATACGTATATCCGACCTTGTGTTGGTGTTATATGTGAGGAAATATAAATTTATGTAAATTAGGAACGAGGAACGGAGTGCTATACTGATGGTGATATGTTTCTCGAGGAATTACTATATTTGCATATATATCCATACACATCTGTACGTATAAGTGTAAACGTATATGTATTCATATTTGGAAATGAGGAACGGAAACGGTATACTGATCGTGAGATTGTTGAAGAGCAATTATGACCGAGTAGCTTTTATTGCTATTAGGAAGGATTAAGGGTCAGCGATTAGGATGATAGAGTTGTCGTGGTTTGCCAGTTCTAGAGGTGGCATTATCACATTGTTAGTTCTTCGAAGTTGTTCTAGTCTCTCCATCGGTTCCCCAGAAAGAGCATATTAGAATGCTACTTAGGTGCGTTTTAGAAATTTCAGGGCGTAGGATGCTCCTTTAAACCAAAATTAAAATTTCCTGTGCAATAAAGAAGCTCAAAATGTGATCTGGAGTTCCTATAAGGACTATAATTTTGGGTTAATTTAAGCTTGATGCTTGAGAGCGAAAGTTTTAGTTCTATTTTCTAAAAGCTCAGTTCTCTTCATGATTGGAGACTTGGAGTATTGGGTAATTCATACCGCGTTATATGCCTCTTTGTGATCTGGTGAAAGAATGCTTCTTGGAATATCTACTAGCATTTACAATGTTGGAATTATGTAGGTTCCTCGAGGGTTCAGCCATTTTGTTTTGTTGTAGGCACCAAATATCCCTCGAATAGCGTTATCCCTCGAATAGCGTAAGAGACCATCTCAAAAGTAATTGAGCTTTAGAGTATACCATCCACTATGTCATTGAACAGACACACATTTCATACCCATATACGGTTAACATGTAAAAAGAAAGATTCACACACTCGTACTTAAACTCTTGCACACTTGGTTATAGGAGAGCAAAGGCAATTATATTAAGTGGTCAGTTCTTGTCCATCTTTTCTTGCGGTTAAATTTTCAAGTTGGCTATTTCCTAACGATAAAGTACAAGGGAGATGATTATTCTTCGCAAAGAATGTACATCCATAACTTTGATTGGGATCTATGGATTTATCTTTTAGTACGTGGGACTTAGAAATAACAGCAAACACCCTTCACCCTTGCACCTACCAAGGGTTGAACCTTAAAGGTATTCTTACCTCCCTATCATCGGGCCAAGGGTCAAACATTAAATGATAAAGGGGCAGAAAAGAGAAGGAAAGGTAAATATTCTACATCATACAGGAAGATGCAACAAAATTAATGACATTTTGGCTATTGAAAGACTCAAAATAAGTTCTTTCGAAACCTCTAGAACAAATAGTTTATAAAGCTAGCAATTTTAGCCTTTGTACTCAATTTGCGGGACTCCACCTTCTGGTCTTGGTTTATTTATTTGGGGTTGACATGGTTCAAAGAACTGCGAATTTCAACATTAGCTGTAGATGACTGACTTCGTGCTTTGCTGGGCCTTCAAAGAAATATACAATATGTCTGTTGCCAACCAAATCTAAAATGTAATTTTGTGATGAGTCTCATGATGCGGAGAGGCGGTAAATGGAATTATATTGACTGTTGGCACTACTTGACAGTGATTCTTAGGTTGGAGGATTGGATGATTTGGTCTCTTAGAATACTAAATCCTGCACATAATTCGGGTAGTGGAAGGACAGGCATTTGATTCTGGCGGTGGTTCTCAGTAAAGCAGAAAGTGGTTCCTAACTACTATTGTATGATAACCAAAGGTGCTGTTTGATTGGTTAAAGATTAACCCAAACAAGATAAGACACGTAGCTTTGTTCATATTGTGATGTGATTGTTCTTCTTCAACTATGAATTACAACCGTAGCTGACAAGACTAACAAATTTAATCATGTAGATAATGTCTTAACAAAATCATGTTTTACTAGAGTTAAGTTTCTACCGGAAAAAGAAAAGTAGGGCATAATTCTCCACCTTATGTCCAAAGTAGTACGGTGTAATTTTATCCAGGACTTGATTCCTTTGCTGTCACTTGAAATCTTTACGGATGACACTGAAATCAATAAACCAGAAAATGGTAAATTTTATTACAAATGCCACTTCTTACACGATCACATTGGTAAGGTGACGTTTATTGCAACATTCCTGACAATTGTGAGTTGTGACCAATCCCCCCGTGAATACCGTCTGTTGCACAGTTCTCTCCAAACATTTGTTCATTTCTCTCCAAACATTTGTTCATTGGATAACATCCTTCATCAAGGTCATAAACTGATTTTGTTCTGATCCTTCAACTTCAAAATAGACTTGGTGTTGTAATTCACTTTCATAATCATTTCCAATCAGCACACCAATAAAATAGAAGTCATCATGACCCTCGCACAACACTTGATATTTTGCCAGTGCTATCAATTCTTAGGGAATGCTATAATTCCAATAATGTATTACCATTAGTGTCGTTAAACTTTTAGCGGGACGTCATTGATTATCGCCATCAGTTCTTATCACATTATAGGCAAAAGTATTCTATTCAACTGTCTCTTTCTGGAAAACGACTAAAGAACTTAGGATCTATTGCTGGAGTGTAAAACTGAATCACACTTTAATTGTGCTGGCTCCATCACTTGCCATGTATTTGTCAACTTCTACAGCAAGTAGATGCGTGCTTAAAATGGTAGGACCATGGAAGTTATTGTTGTTAGCATGCAATTAGTAATCTATATTTGCTAAGTGATAGATAAGAGTTAATGCATGGAAATAACGTATTTTGATAAGCTAACTTACAATTTTACCATTGAACATAAGAAGAAAAACCAAACCTATTATTAGAATCATTAATGTGTTAGTATATTTATCAAGGTTTTTATAAGCCTGGTCGATTAACACAAAGCCACTAATAACCTATAAAGTTTTTCTTTGTAATACATACTTATGATCATACTAAATGACTTAAATATTTTGGACGTAAAATAAGACATTGACATGTACGTAGAGTTTGAGAAGGATAAAGCTTCAATGACATTATGATTTAACTTGAAAATCAACAATAGGAAAGATTAGGTGTCCATTAATCCTACTCGAGACTTTTGGGTCGTTAATTATGTCAGTCATGTTCCATTAACTTGTAAGAGTGTAGCAACTGTTGTCAGGAGGGAATTATTGGCTATCTCCATCATGATCATATCCTTTTCGTGGAGCGTCGGGAGAGGGTTTTTGTTTTCAAACCACGTGCATTTGTATCCCTTCCAAGAATGCTGCTCTAATAAAAAGAACGATAAAGCCATCTTTCAACTTTGGATGCCTTAAAATATAAACGAAACTTATCCATAAGCTAGATAATAACAGAATCCCAATCCTCTAATTCTGATTATAGAGCTCACTTTATAATATTGAAAAGGGTGAATGCACTGTTCACTGTACCTTCGAAGTTAGCCATATACAATGATCATTAATTAAGATGGATAATGATTTTAGTTGGCGCTAGAATCATCTGTTTTTCTTATTTTAATAGCATCACAGCTTTCCCATACCAAAAAAAAAAAAAAAACTAGCATTATGAACGTTCGAATGATGACGTTGATCAAGTTTAGTGTAAAAGTAGCTAAAGTTGTGGGAGGAACCACAACGCTACCAGCTTATGCAGGTGGTCTGTCAACTAGGAACCTACGTGGCCATCGTCATGCGGGCTGTATATACGTATTATATCTGCGTAGATTATCTATAATTAGTTTGATATCTCACAGTTGTTAATCGAGTTTACTGACTTGGCTTATGACCATTCAGATCCACTCGTGAACTTTCCTCCTTGTATTGAGGGTGTTCCTAATTTAGCTCTTTAATTTCTTCCTTTCTTTTAAACCTTTCGATAGTATGCAGATTAGTGGATGGTTTTATCGCTGTTGGTGCTTCTTTTAATGGTGACAAGATGTTATCAATGCAATTGTTTTTACATGGCTTACTTCGCAACTCATGCGTTCTTATATGGTGGAATACATTTATTGATTTTTTATGTTTCTACTTTTAGTTTTCTGTTCTTTGTTTTCCTTGAATGAGTTAGCGGGAATATACACATTTAGAAGCCTGACTTGTGTGTCAACGTCTCTAATGATTAGTTTCTCATTGGGTCACATTGAAATACCTAGTACCATTATTTTGTTAACTAGCCAAGGGATCAGGGATTTTAACTTTACAGTACATGGTAGGTTTCCGGTTGATTATATTAGGTAGCGTACAGCAAATTCAATCACTCGATTCAAACTTTAACCAAAAAGCAAAGAAAAAATAATATTACTGAAGCCTCTATAGATTTGTTGTTTCTAAAAGATCTCCTACACTTCGAATTTAGTTAACAAATTACTATAATTTCGTTATTAGTATTTATAGGTCATTTTCTTTTCTTTTTTTAAATAAAACTTTGTAAAACTATAGATATAAAATATATTTTAGTAGGAATTCTTAACATCACTAAAATTCTTAACTTCATCTAATCCTATTTTGACAAAAATAATCAAAATTAGTTTAATTATAGATACATGTTTTTAGGAAATGACAAATTAATATCAAATCACACGAATCTTTGGCTAAATTGAAATGAGTTATTATTCTTTGAAAACATTAAAACTGTGGGAGTTCTTAATCAGTCTATTCTCAGTATCTAGTTATTAGTGATAACATAATTATTCTTATAATTTAATCTTACTACCTTTTGTTATTTTTAAAACTGCTAAATATAAGGGTAAACTATATTGTTATTGGCCATGTTTTTTATTGAACCGAGAACTTGTAATATGAGCTCAACTACGTCATTTATTAATTATGAGTATTATTATTTTAGTTTTTTTACTATATTTTATTAGCTTTTAAATTTCAAACCTTGATTTTCTAATCAAGGTTTTCAAAGGATTGCTTCTGCCCACAAATTGGCAGTTAGTAGATCCTTGGAGTTCATTGAGACGACATGATACATAAAATTGCTTCCTAAGCAAATAACTATTAGTGAACTAATCTCATTGGTAAAACGACTTAGCGACATATATTCTACGGTCTCTGATGATATTGGTAAGATGACTTGCCGACATAACACAAAATTTGGAGTTCAGATCTTCTGTCCAATATTACTCTGTCTTATTCTGTCTCATGGAATCTCAGTCATTTATTTTGCGGGACCCACGCAAGACTCATGTGGGACCCACATAAATAAATGGCTGAGATTTATTGGATACAGTAAGACACCATAATATTGGACAGAGGATTTGGACTCTAAAATTTATGGCTGACCTATTAAAACCAGTGTTACCCAAAAGCTACTAACTGTTAGATAATTCAACAATTTTGTTACATATGAAAAGAGCTTATATATGCCAACTACACATAAAATTCTTGAGTAATGTCAAAAGTATCGTTTAGATTACCAAAGCCCCAAAGTTCGTGGTCAATCTAAAAAAACAAATTCATCATCACGGTTAAAGAATATTAGGAGGGGATGAACATCAAGAGAGAACAATAAGCCCTTGCCTTAAAGGTTGTGATTTCATATAGGATAGGAGGTTTAAAGCTGAATCAGTTTTACCCTAGTCAATGCTCATGTTATGCAATATTTTAAAAGAGCAATATGTTATTTAAATTATCACTGACATCATTCAGACGGTTGACATGAAACCTTTTGTTGCGTAGAAGTACTCGACATTAAAGTGTTGTTTTGGTGCTTTATTTTCTTGCGAAAGAATTGGTTACCTTGGTTCACTATAGTTTCAATTTCTAAGCTAAAAGATGCTGTCAAAATGAACCTACTTAGTGGAAAATGAGATTATTCTAGTGAATAAGACTGCTATGAATTACATACATTTCTCATCAAAACAGTTCATGTAACATTAGTTTAGATTCATAAATTTGTATATTAAATAATCTATGGTACAAGTCTAGGTTTAAATATATTAGTCAATTTTATTTTTTTTTTAGAATTTACATTATTGTGATTTGAGGCCTCCACATATTTTAAAAGCAAATAGGAAATCATTAATCATCAACCCCACATGAACTGCTTAATAGATTATACTTCATGTTCTATCTCACCATTTAATAAAAACGAGTCTCACTATAGGATAGTATCTGAACAAATTCTCTATCGTATGGAAGAAGCTACAAATGCAGAAACTTTTTGTGTATTCTTCTTGATATCGAAAGAGTATTTCCCAGTCTTATATACATTGCTATGCTGAAATAAAACTGCTCACTAATTAACTAAACTAACTGTACATTAACAGTAACAATAACGATAAACGAAAAATAAGCTAACGTGATAAATAATTCTTCCTTCATCCCTCCCTCAAGTTGGAGCTTGTAAGAAATCACGCAAGCCCAACTTGACGAGAAACTCGTGATAAGCTGGAGCGAAAAGAGACTTAGTAAAAACGTTGGCTAGCTGGGTAGAAAAAGAAGTGTGGAGTAAAGAGAGAAACCCCGGTTTCAGTTGCTCCCGAACAATATGACAGTCGATGTCCAAATGCTTGGTTCGCTCATGAAACACCGGATTGGCAGCAATATGGAGTGCCGCCTGATTGTCACAGAACACAGAAATAGGAAAAGTAACAGGGATCCGAAAATCCCGCAAAATGTAACAAATCCAGAGAAGCTCACAAACCACCGAACTCATGCTCCGATACTCTGCCTCAGCCAAAGATTTAGACACAGTAGCTTGCTTCTTGGATTTTCAGGAAATCAATGAAGAACCCAAAAAAGCACAAAAACCAGACAAGGATCGGCGAGTATCACGGCAAGCCCCCCAATCCACATCACAAAATGCCTGAAGAACAAAGGATTAATTAGTAGGATAAAGCAATCCCAGCGACGGACAGCCCTTTAGATAACGCAAGACATGTAAAGCCGCCTTCCAATGGACCTCCGTAGGTACATGAACAAACTGGTTTAATTGATGAACAACAAAAGTGATGTCGGGGCTCGTATACCCCAAATATAACAACCTCCCAACTAGTTGTCAATATGGTTGTAGATCATCAAGAAGTGAACCATCCGATGCTGCCAAGATTAAACCCTTCCAGGTTTACAACCCATTAAGCCGGCGGACGTAACCAAATCCAACACATACTTTTGTTGATTAATATACATGCCGTGGGTTGAACGCGCAATCTCAAGACCTAAGAAGTACTTAGCATGAAAGAGATCTTTCATAGTGAAAGTATCATCCATAAACATTTTCACCTTCTGAATTTCCTCCTCGGAATCACCTGTCAATAGCATATCATCGAAATAGACCAAGATGAGCAAAAAACAAGTGGCATTATGGAAAGTAAATAAACAGTGATCATGCTAAGACTATTGAAAACCATAACGTTGAAGACGGAGAGTTAATTCAGCATTCCACTACCGAGAAGCCTGCTTAAGGCCATATAACGATTTCTTCAACTTGCAAACTTCATGCGGAGCTGCCTTGGAATAGCCTTCAGGTGGAAGCATATAAACCTCTTCATCCAAAAAACCACGGAGGAAAGCATTATTAATATTCAGCTGGTGCAAGGGCCAACTATTAGCAGCAACAAGTGCAAACAAAATCCGCACGGTGACTACCTTGGCTATCGGTGAGAAACTATCAGTGTAATTAACCCCTGTAACTTGGTTATAGCCCTTGGCCACTAACCTGGCCTTAAACCTATCAACCTCACCATTAGGCTTCAACTTAACCTTGTATACCCACTTAGAGCCAATAGCCTTTTTCCCTTAGGGTAATGGGGTAAGTTCTCATATGTCATTGTTTTCAAGAGCATCCAATTCATAATTCATAGCCATAACCCAATTAGGATGTAACACCCAAATACCCCCTGGGAGGATATGTGGATGCCACCCAAGACAGAATGAATGCATGCCAAAATAAGCACATATGTAAGAATTTCTGTTAATATTCTAACCCCTAATTTGGGGCATTACATAGGATCTTGACGAGCATGCAAATAAGATATGGGTTTAGTAAAATTGAAAACATTGGCTAGAAAATCAACATACGTGGTGTTGAAGCCAGGATTTATAGTAAAGGGATATGTATATTAGGGGTATGAGATGAACTGCTCTACATAGGTAAACAATTTAAAGGAGAGGTGAGGCTTACTTGCGACACAAAATTGCGCAACCAAGAGGGCTTTTATCGAACTCGTACACTTCTCTTTGTATTGACTGTAGGATTAGGAATAGCAGTATGATCAACTGCAGGGTCCGCCGATTCATCACGTGGCTCAGGTAAAGTTGACGCATCTGCATCATTCGGAACCAAAACATCGGAAGAAGTCAACAAGGAAGGATCATTGGGCACAACGGACGGTAATACAACAGAGCTACCAGTAGAGTGATGATTATCTGGAGGCTACTTAAACGGATACACATTTTCATAGAAGGACACATCTCTGGAAACAAAACAACGTTTGGTTTGCAGATCATATAATTTGTATCCCTTCTGTCCTGGAGAATGACCAAGATAAATACTTCGGAGAGCTCTAGGCACCAACTTATCCTTATGTGGGTGAGTATTAACAGCAAAACATAAACAACCAAAGCTCTTCAAGTCAGCATAACTAGGTTGCTGCCCAGATAACAACTCATAAGGAGACTTCCAATTAAGCATTTTACTAGGCAAGCGATTGATTAGAAAAGCAGCATGTAAAACACTATAACTCCAGAAATTCTTTGGAAGTCTAGATTGAAACAATAATGCCTGTGCCACTTGTAGCGAATTTTGACGTTTTCTCTCCACAACACCATTCTATTGTGGAGTATAAACGCATGTCTTTTGATGAATAATACCTCTGTTACTGAACAATTCTTGTGTGTCTTGACCCAAAAACTCTGATCCATTATCATTCCTCATAATCTTCACATGACCATTATACTGTCGGTGAATGTAGATCAGAAATTTTTCCAGAAGATGACTAGCTTGCGCCTTATGCTTCATCAAGAATATCCAAGTACATCTACTGTGATCATCAACAACAGTCAAGAAATAATGTGCCCCGTAAATTGAAATGTCTTTATAAGGATCCTAAATATCAACATGTAATAACTCAAAAGGTATAGCTGCTTGTGTAAAGCTGATTGGAAAAAAATCCTAACTTGCTTAGAAAGGGGACAAACTTCACACGAAAAATCTGTGTTATTCACAAAACTGTTACAATCAGCAATATGTCGCATTACAACATCAGAAGGATGGACCAATCTTGTGTGCCATAATGTTCTATGAGCAAGACTATCATGAACACTACATACTTGCTCCCCCTCGGGGTTTACAGAAGTAAAAGAAGAATTACAAGTTGATTTATTACACAAGAAAGAGTCACTATCCAGAAAATATAGATTTTGGAAAACCTTGCCCTTAGCCACCGCCCTTTTAGTCCTCTGGTCCTGTAATAAGCAATATTCATAATAGAAAAAAGCATTGAAGGAAGATTGTCTGGCTAATTTGCTGACTGATACAAGGTTATGGCTGAAAGAAGGAACGTATAGGATTGATTTCAAGGTTCTTTGCCCATTCAAAACTATGACACCTCTATATTAACATCATTCACCTCCCCATTAGGTAAAAATAACTTTGTGACTTTGTCTACAGGTACCAATGACTGAAACAGATGTTTGTCTACACATATATGTGAAGTAGCACCTGAATCCACTATCCAATTCTCACAAGTTGGGACAGAACTAATAGCAGGATTCAAGTTTGACATACCTGCAAATTCAGTTTGTATCAAATTCAAGAGATGTGATTCTTCAGATGACTTCCCCTTCAATAATCGTGTGAGTTCCTGCTAAATCAAGAGTGACAATGACTGTGACCCATTTTGTATGTCATATCCCTTCTCCATATCCTTCTCAAGTACATCAACCATATGCACAGACTTGCTTTCCTGCTGTCCCTTTCCCGAAACATCTCTTTTATTCTTTAACTCTGTATACCATTCGGGATATCCATGCAATTTAAAACAAGTTTCCCGCTCATGACCATCCAAGGAACAATAATCACAATGCTTATCTTCTTTTCGTTTATTATCTTTCTTCCTAGAACCATTTCTAGCCACGTTGTGTCTAGTGAAAGTTCCCTTCTTATTATTCCTACCATCTTTCATTAACATAGCAACAATACTTGCATCCTCGTGTATCATATGCACCTGTCTCTATTTTTCAACTCTCAGCACAAGAAAATAAGCCTTACTCGCAGATGGAGGTGGATCTTGGGCCAAAATCTGACTTCGAATGTGATCATAGGATGAATTCAACCCCATAAAAAACTGGATTAACTTGTTAGCATTATCGATATCCACTAATCTTTTATTAACCCCACAATGGCAACCTTGACAACTACAAACTGGTATAAGCATAAGTTGCCCTAACTCATCCCAATATCTATTAATTCTGTTGTAATAAGTAGTTATCGAAGAGTTACCTTGCTCAACAGAATTAATCTCCCGCTGTTCTTGAAATAATTGCGGCAAATTGCTTTATCCATAAACTTCTTCGAGCTTATCCCACAATGCCTTCGCAAAACTACAAGTAATGTACGATTCAGAAATCTCCTTCAAAATGGAATTGAGAATCCATTGTTTCACCATGCAATTCACTTTACGCCATCTTCTGTACGTCGCTTCGCATGACGGTGGAGGTAGAGTACCATCGATAAACCCAAGCTTGTCCCAAACTTCAAGAGAGTTGCGGATGGAAATACTCCAAGAGTAAAAATTCGTATATGTTAATTGTGTTGTAACAAGCATCATTACAGGATGATCGGAGTTGTATAACTGGAAACAATCCTCTGGAGAGTGATCGGCGCCAGGCATTCTCGTCTCCATTTTGTCGTCAACACTCAACCATCGATACTATGGATCGTATTCTGCTCTAATACCATAAACAAATTCTCTATCATATGGAAGAAACTAAAAATGCAGAAACTTTCTGTGCATTCTTCTTGATATCGAAAGGGTATTTTCAGTCTTATATACATTGCTATGCTGAAAATAAAACTGCTCAGTAATTAACTGTACATTAACAGTAACGATAACGAAAACGAAAAACTAAGCTAACGTGATAAATAATTCTTCCTTTAGATATTCCCTGAATGCTAGCTGTGTACTAGTTATATAAACTACCCTGTATTCATTACTCACACATAGAGAAAAATAAGAAGAGAATAATCTGTATATTTTTCATAGCTTCACTCTTTACACTTAACATCTTGCTCAAAATAGCTACAAGGAGGAGGCACTGGAGTTGTTTATTCAAATATGGAAGAATCGTGTCAAATTTAATGAGCATAGTTTTGAAGCTTAGAAAAGAAGTCCATGCATGGATTTTGAAGAATGACTTGATTTCGAATGCGTTCATAAATAGTTGTATTGTTGATCTATGCTGCAAATGTGGAAATATTAAGTATGCAGAATCCGCGTGTTCAATAAGTGGTTTTGAAAGCCCCTTTTCCATCACTTCGATGATCATAGGTTACTCAATGCAAGGAAATATGATACAAGCTCGTAGACTTTTTAATTCACTAGCTGAGAAGAATGGACAGCTTTATATTCTGGGTGAACTGGGAGGGCTGGTAAATCAGGTATGCTCTCCATGCCTGGCTCTGTTTCTCAGTATATAGAGAAGGGGTTCTGCTTGTTTCGCGTCTCTCGTGCTTATTGCTGTTCTTATTCTTCTATAAGAACACAGAAGCAGTGTGAAGTTAGAGAGAAGTGTAGTAATGTAAATGAAGCTGTGTGTTCGTTGGTCCAAACGCGACCCTTTCCTTCCATTAACAAATTTTCTCATCTTTTTAGTGGTATGGCAAGGTCGAAGCATTATTGGGCTGTCGTTTGTTTGTATAAACAATTGGGAGAATTAGGAATTGAACCTAATGATTATATTCTCAATGTGCTGATCAATTGTTTCTGCCGATTGGGTCGGGTGGATTTGAGTTTCTCTGTTTTTGGGAAGATGTTGAGATTTGATTATGAGCTGTGCCCTACCACGTTTAGTACTGGTATGAATGGGCTAATTGTACAAGATGAAACCAAACACGCATTAAGCTTGTTTAATTGCCATTTCCGAAACATCTGTCAAATGTTCTCAGGAGTCGCTTAAGAAAATTGCTCCTACGTGGATGAATGTTTCCTTGGCATTGAAGGACCCAGAAAAGGACAAAGCTTTTGGCTGCGTGCTTAAAATGTAAGAATTCTGCTTTCATCCGCACAAGCGTATCTCACTGCTGGTTATTTACCCTGTCTTCATTCGTAGCTATGCCTATGCTGTTGCATTTGCATTACATAAATTTTTTACCTTTTCTTTTATTTATTTACTTCATATAATTTTGTTTGCATGATAATAACATTAATTTCTTATAATATAATTTTATAAGAAAGCGAGAATATATAGAAAGAACCAAAACAAAAATGCCTAATTACATCATCAACCTTCAAAATGATAGTGATCAACACCAATAGTGATGTAAACCCATCAATAATTATCACTTTTTAAAGTCAAGTGTAAATAATATTAATAGAAACATTACTACAAGGGCATCAATTACCCTTTCCATGGCTACTCTCCTTCCACATCCCTTTCATCTCCATAGTACTTGCCTTCGTAGTTTTAAGGACATGTACAATAATATAAAAAGCGAAACTAAAAAATATTTCCCTTGCATTTATTTTTAAAAAGATAAAATTGCTGTAGCGATCTTTGTGTTATACGAAAGTAGCTAATTAAACCCTGAAATATAAAATGTTACTCTATTAATCTTATGTTTTCAATTTTGCTGCAAAAAAAACCTTTAGCCGTGTGTTGTTAAGAGGCTGTGAGTTAATAAAATTTCAACTTAGGGTTTTTTTTACTAATATTTATATGTCAGAATTTTTTTAGCAATTTATGAATAACACATATTATTAAGACAATAAATTATTTTAAAAAAATTTGAAATAGACGCCGTAAGGAAGTCAGCAGAGAAGCTGTAATTTGGTGGGATTGAGAAACGAGCCCTTAAAAGATAACACGAAGTATTGGTTCTTCATGTCAACTTATGTTTTTGGAATTTTATAGTCAGCAGACTAGCTGTAATTTGGTCGGATTGAGAAACGAGCCCTGAGAAGATATGTAATGAATCATGCTTCGGACGGACATGAATTATTGGTTCCTCATGTCAACTTAATGTTTTTGGAATTTTATGCTCATAGTTCTAAAGGATAGACGGAATGTGCATAGCTGAGTAAAGTTTTGGATGTATTCATAAAATATCGATGTCTAAAGGATAGACGGAATGTACATATAGCCGACTAAAGTTTTGGATGTATTCATAAAATATCGATTAGCAAGTCTAGATATAATTAAATAGAAGCCTAGTAGGCTATTGCGTCATTTGTTAAAATATCATATGGGTTAAGAATTGGCCGAGAAGTGGAGCTAAACTTGTATTCAGTAGTAAAAGAAAATGCAGGAATTCATAAATTAGAAGAGAGCGAAAAGGAAAAAGAAAACAAAGGGATAACAATCACAAAAGATGGTTTAGAAAAGGGAATTATGATAACAAAATTCAATTATAGCTAGCAACTTATATATACTTGTTTAGTAGAGATAAGTGACACAGAGTAATAGAAGAAGACGTGAGCTTGGTGAAAAAAAGAGGGATTTTTTGTTGTGATTTTTTATTTTTGTTTTCT
>JANIHZ010000006.1:12060452-12073584 GCA_027478365.1 Erythroxylum rufum | reverse complement strand
TAGATATATTAAGATATCAAATAAAAAATAAAATCTGAGTCCATCTATTTTTATTAAGATTATCATTATTTGAGCCAATAACTTTTTTAAATGAAAGCCTACAAATAGAGAGATAAAAACTATATGCTTAATTGACTTTTTTTTAATTCAGATTTTTCTATCTTTTTGGCTTCTTCACCACACTACTTTTTGGCTTTTTGGCTTTTCTTCCTCTAACTCCACAAGAACTACCACACCCAAAACGAAAAACAATAATTTATATCGAAGAATCACTCCTAAAGCCTAATAATCGCTCTTAGAAGAAAGTATTATACCTTTTAGTTGAAAACTCAAGTTAATAGAAAATTTTCATATTGCTTATTCTTGATGAAGAATTGAATACACACACATATATACATTTTAGAACCCTTATTATAGTAGGAAAAGTGTTCTCAATTGAATCCCATTATAATAGAAATTGTATAAGTCTTAAACAACTCAGATAATATATCTAAAATAGAATGATATATTTAACTTATACTTTCTATCTAACAAGGAATCCTAATACAATCTAAATTTCAGCCATTATCTTTCATGTAAACTTAATTTTTAATCCTCATTCTACCAAATTAAGACTTGTAGTTGACTAATCTGAAGTCAACTACATTAATTCTCCCTGACTTATCTGAAGTCATCCTCTACGTAGAATGTGACAAGTACTAATCATACAAGCCTAGACTCAACTTTTGAAACTCTAATTCTAGAATCCAAGTATTGTAAAAAATCGGTCTTTCTTTCCACTAGACAAGAAATTGTCGATATCCTTCATCTCTTGTGGCTACAATTTGTTCATCAAGGACATTCTTTATTTCCTCTTTAAGATGAGAAGTGGCTGAAATTCTTACAATTACAATAGGGGACTGCTCATCTTGTCCATGATAAATAGTTAAGTACGCAAAATTAAATGTCACTTAGTAATTCCAAAATATAAGCATTAACACTTATCTTCTTAATGATCTTATAAGGCTTAACGTTTTGTGAATGAAGTTTCTTATATTTCTTTTTCTAAAGACACTCTGGACGAATCCTAACCATCACCATATTCCCTACATTGAATTCCCCTAAGTAACGGTGTTGATCAACATGTTCTTTATATGACAAATTGCTAGTTATTATCTTTTATCGTATCTCATCAAACATATTTCTCATGTGTTATGCAAAACCTTCAGTTTCAACACTAACTCATGTTGTTTGTGGTAAATGAACCAAATCAATAAGGTTCTTTGGATCAATTCCTGAAACTATCTCAAAAAGGCTCTTACTAGTAGACACATATTCTGCCATTGTCTCAAATTTTTACATTGTCTCCAACCAAACTTCCTAATAAGTCCCTCAAGCCTCTATTCACTACCTTTGTTTGTCCATCAGTTTGAGGATAGAAAGAACTTCAAAACTGAAGCTTAGTGTTCAATGTTTTTGATAGAGTTCTCTAAAAATAACTTGTAAACTTGGTTCATTACTCTTATGAAACTGCTAGGTGCATTGGAGAGTCCAAAACATCACCAACCATTCATAAAATCCCTCTTTAGTCTTAAAAGTCGTTTTCCATGTATCTACAGGTTTGACTTTAATTTCATGGTACCCACTTCGTAAGTCTATCTTGGTAAAGATAGTAGCTCTAATAAACATATTTAATATGTCATCAAGGCAAGGTATTGGAAATCTATACCTTATGATGACCTTATTTATCGCCTGACAATCAATACGCACTCACCAACTTCCATCCTTTTTAAGAGTCAATATTGCTAGAACTACACAAGGATTAAGATTTTCTTAAATAAATCTTTTTTTAATAACTCCTTACCTTGTCTCTTCAACTCTTAAAGAGTAAGATTCAAGTAATAGGTTGGATGACTTGGTAGAGTAGATTTAGCTACCAAGTCAATCTTGTAAATAAGGTAATTTACCTGGTAAATTATTCAGTGTAAGGTCTAAAAAATCAACTAACAATTTTCCTACTTCTTTTGGTAAGGTAAAGGGTGTTTCAGGTGTTGTTTCTGTTACTTTCCTCACTACCATTGCAAACACAATTCCCTTTTCCTTGCTAATAGCTTCAAATTCTCTCTCTTTAAGATTATTAAAAGGATTTTTCTTGGCATTTATGGTTGTCTTGTTACTTTCTCCTTGGTTTTCTGCCTTGTCCACCTTCATAGGCTTCAAAATTATCATTTTTTCATAAAATATAAACTGATAGGTGTTTAACTTTTCCAAAGTATTACACACCTCAATCATAAAGTCATGGTTGCCTAAGTAAAATGTGAGATACTTACATAGGAATGACATTATACCAAATATAGACCTCATATATTCCCAATTTGACTCCATGCAACTTCGATCAAATGGTATAGAATTATCATCTACCCAAGCAATCATACTACTTCCTCTATCAATGATAAGCTTGCATACTTTATTTCCGCATTTAACTTGAGTAAAGAAAATATCTTGTTCTTCCGCTTTAGGGGTTATAAGTATGTGTCTCACTACATTAAGATTTGTAATACTAGTTGGTTTATCACTACAGTCTCCTTCCAACTCCTCTCCTACTTCGTGCTCACGCATATACTTGTCAGATTCCTATTGTTCTTCTTCTCCCATCATATGAAAACCTTTATCAGGACATTCATAAGCAAAGTGGCCCCTCATATTATATCATAAGCAATTCCTGTCACTACTGCCTCCTTTCATCTCAGTCTCAGCTATAACTTTGCCTTTGAGTTCAACTCCTTAGGAAGTTTTGTAGTTGTTTGGTGGTGTACACTTTTAATACATAGGGTGCTGGTTTAAAGTTTTGCATTGTTGTAATTCTATTTATGTCAAACTCTTCAACTTTGACTTTGAATCTTTTTAGATCTTAAATATTGTTTCGCTCTTAAAGCTAAGTGATATGCATCTTCCAGGTTGTAAATTCTTTGTCTTATCAGCTCCTTGCGAATTTTTGCCCTTAAGCCATTTTTGTACTAAGATATAAGTTGTCATTTTGACTTCATCCCTTCACATTAAATAGAAAGTTCATTAAATATTTGTGTATTCAATTACAGACATAATCCCATGTCTAAGAGTTATGAGTTGATCTTGGAGATTTTTCTGATAATGAAATGGTAAGTATTTTTTTGATAACTTCAGCTTCATCTCTTCCTAATCAACAATTGGTGGCTGGCCTATTTTTTGAAGTTTATCCTCTACCAATCTTCATCAAATTTTAACATGCCTAACTAACTTCATCTTTGCGAATCAAACTTTTTGATCTTCTAACATATAGTACTAGTCAAAGAAATCTTCCACTGCTACTATCCAATTTAACAACAGGTGTGGATCCATCTTTCTTGCAAAATTAGGGGCCTCAACACAAACTTTCTTAGCAATGTCATCGAGTTCGTTGTGTGTTTGAACTATAATGTGACCTCTAAAGGCTCGCATGCGCTCTTCGTGTGCCATTGGTTGGTTTGTTTGTCTTAGATATCTCAATAATCGTTGATTTCCTAACCTATTCGCTATTGATTAATGTCAACCTCTTCATCTTGGATTTCATCTTCTCCATTTGATTTCCTAACCTATTTGCTATTGATTAATGTCAACCTCTTCGTCTTGGATTTCATTTTCTCCACCTTCACCATCAAGTGTAGTTTATTGTCTAATACTATTTTCTAGACTAGTTCTTGGAGTACCTTATTCTTAACGAAGAGCTAAACACAAACAAACACATAAATATAGATATAGATATAAACACATACACAGATATATATATATATAACCCCTATTATAATAGGAAAGGGTTCCCAATTTAGATCCTATTATAGTAAATATTCTATAACTTAAACAACTAAGATAACATATACAAAATAAAATAACATATTTAACTTACTATTACTTCCTATCTAATAAAGAGTCTTAACACAATCTAAATTTCAATCCTTATCTTTGAAGTCAACTCAATTCCTAATCTTCATCCCACCAAACTAAGACTTATGGTTGACTTCTTTTTTATTTCTTCTATATACTTTAAGCTCTTTTGCATCAATTATATTTTATAATACAAATTGAATTATAAACTTAAATGCAAATTCCTCGCACTAACAATACAAGAGAATACTTTCAGTCTAATCTTAGAAATTATCTTTTAGAAAATAGAATTATTCACCAAAACTCCTATATAAATACTCCATAACAACACATACTAGTTAAAAGTTAAAATAAACACCTTTTAGAAAAAGAGGTGAATTCTTATTAAGAATATTTGTTCTAGTCTAGTCCTAGTCATTATATCAAAATGTTGTATCTCCAAGGATTCCTCATCCAGCCACCTGTACATAAGCCCCTCAACCTAAGTCACCAATTACAAGTCCTATCTAAAATAACTCTCATACTCCTATACAAGTAATCAAACAAAGACAATTATGTATTGACATGAGAAAAACATAATTATACAATTAGAGGAAAAGCGCTATATAGATCTAAAATAAGGCCAAAAGTCATAACTGAGTGAAAGTCTTACAAGGAGGGTAGTTAAAACTAAAACAGATTTGGAGGATGTAGAAAACAATAGCCAAGTATATGATGACTTGAACCTTCCAATAGCCCAATGTAAAGGTGTTCGCTCACATTCTCTACGTTTAATATCAAACTTCATGTCTTACAGCACACTGTCACCGAACTTTTAGAGCCTTTAACATATCTAAAGTTAAGATACTAAAAACAATACCAGAAGCCTTACAAGACTTTACTTGGAAGTCTGCAAGTAATGATGAAATGCAAGCACTTGAAGAGAATGATACATAGGAGATTAAAGAGTTGCCTAAAAGGAAACTACCTATAGGATGCAAATGGTTTATTATGAAGAATAAGGCAAATGGAAGCATAGAAATGTATAAAACCCAATTGGTTGCCAAAGATTTTACTAAAACCTATGGCATAGATTATAAAGAAAGGTTTGCTTAGCTAAGCTAAATTCTAATCACATACTTCTATCATTATTAATGAATTTAGATTGGGAGCTAGATCAATTGGGTATGAAAAATGATTTTTTTGCATTGGAAAGTGAAGTATACATGGAGATTCCAATTGGATTTGAGAATAAATAAAGTTCTAACAAGGTGTATAAATTACGCAAATCATTTTATAGACTCAAATAATCACCTAGAGTATCATTTGACCGATTTACCAAAGTTATGAAGAAGCACAAATTTTCTGAAGGACAAACAGATCACACATTGATTGTCAAACACTCATTCAAAGGAAGAAAGGCTATTCATATAGTCTGTTAATGATATAATTATCATGATTGATTGTGAAGAAATAACACAGTTAGGAGAGATTCTTGCTATTGAATATGAAGAAAAACTCAAAATACTTCTTAGGAATGAAAGTAGCAAAGGCTAAAAGAAACTATAATGAATGCTTGACTATAAACCAGCAAAGATTCCCATGGACTACACAATTAAACTTGGGAGCAAGAAAGATTGAGTCCTAATTTAAAAAGGAGATATCAAAGATTAATGGGCAAACTTATTTACCTAACTCGTACTAAACCAAGCATTAGCTTTGTTGCAAGTGATTAGTCAATTAATTAAGAAAAACCACAAAAGAGCATCTTAAAGCATTATAACAAATTCTAAGATATCTACGGATAACACATGCAAAGCGGAATTAAATGACACAAGAAATATATTGCAAGTGTTTAATTTGTAATCAATACTCTTTCCATATTTCAATATTTCCAAATCATACTTATAATTTAAACTTCGGCACAATTGTGGCACAGATCTTCTACCAAGGGAGAAGCTATAAAACTTGATTATCATTATTGAGAACAAGTTTGCATCTTTATCGAGTCAATTTTGTAATTTTAAGATCCAACAAGCAACCTCAAAAAGCAGGACCAGAAAAAGCAGGACCAGAAAAAGATTTTTTAATTGGAAAAGAAAAGGAAAGTCTCCTTGTGATCAATAGAAGGCTACTTTTAACTCGTTCTTTCTTTTTCATTTAGGTTCATCAATTGATTACTGTATTTATCCTTCATAGCAAACAATGCCCCCTACCGCCCAAGGCAACATCTTACATCTAAATATGCACAGTGATGCTCTCCAGCAACCACACTCCTACAGTTCCTGTAAAAGATAATGGCATGTCCGCAAACTTGGCCCCTAACTATGGAAATTTGCAACAGTCTACAGCCGTAATATATAATAAAGGAATTCTTTCAAAAGTTAATCTAAGGGTGTAATAATTCTCTCAATTAAAGGTCACAATGGGGAGGATCATAATGTGAAGCATGTGCATATGGTTAAATCAGATGAAGTCTTCGTTAAATATACCATTTAGAGGCCTTTGAAGGGTACAAAAAGATGATAAGATTATAGTATAAAGCATCATAGGGGAAACTACGAGCAGAAAAAGAGACGGAAATATTTGGAAAACAAACACTGGCAAACAGAGAGAAAGGAACTCATCTTAGGTTTGTGCATCTGTTCATGGAAGCATACAGATCTGTGGTACCAACTTGCAATTTCAAGCTTATTAATATGTGTTCATGCATTTGTTTGGCTAAAATTTTGCCCAAAATTTCTAAACAAGATAAAGAAATTGACAATACTCTTTCCTCTTCTCACATTTCAGTCTGTGTTTCCAACTGTATGGTTCAATTACACAGTCTCTGCACATAGCACAGCACCAATTTGATGCAATGTGAATTTCTCTTACAGCATGAAATCAGTAATTGAAAGATACAACAAATCGAAAGAGGACCATCAAATGGGTAATCCAGCTTCTGAAGTCAAGGTATGTTATAGAAGTATCTTATATTTTTGGCCATCTCAGAGATAACTGAGTGATACTACATGAAATTGCTTAATGATTGCTGGGCAAAAAAAGTCACCTTTCAATTTCATTTACCTCATGATGGTTGGTGTTAGTGTTTGCTCCAGCAGAAGAAGTCTTAGGCTTGCCGTCACAGGTGAATGTTCAAGTAGTTTGGAGCAGTCACTTCATGTAAAATTGCTGAAGGCCAAGACTGCTCTCAAACTTCTCTCTAGGACTCCACAAATGAGGGATCATAATAAGTGCCTCGTCTGCTCCACCCAAAAGTGCAGATGTTTTCCCTCTTTAGGAAATTGCCGGATCTTTAATAAGCACTAACTAGCTTTTGCTATTCCATAATCCTGAATTCTGAGTTGTTAGAATATATACATCATTACCTGCCTAACTGTAATGAAAAATGAAAAGTAACCGATTTTGTGCGACTCCAAAGTTGCAAGATTTTGTTAAAGCAAGAATACAATATTGACAAGACCAGGATGCTTATCAAATTACCAATCCCAATTACATCCCTGAGAAACTCTCTAAAGTTTACATGGAGTAAATAAATTGGTGTTTTCCATCTACTTTCTGTAGCATCATTCCCTGTGAAACGATGCTTTATTTAAAACATTTAGAAATCCAAAGTCCAATTTCTGATGAAATTCAATGAGGTATAGTGAAACATCTTACCCATAGGCAGAAAAGAAACATGCATCTGGAAACACAATGCAACCAGTAGAAATGCGTTCTGTTAAAACAAAAAATTAAGTCGAATCTAGATCAAGACCTGAATGTATGTTGTAACCGGAAATGAATGCTTACCATGCAACAATTTGTACTTGTCATTGAATGCCCTTCAATTCTAATTAAATTTAAAGGAGGTAAGCACAGATTAAAAGGCAAAACTAACTCCAGTAGAAATTGGACAAAGAAACCGATTACGTTGTGAATTATTCACTCATTGACATTCTATATGGACTTCAATAGTTGTTGATGGTTCTTAATTTATTTCCCAGTACTGGCAAAAGGAGGCAGCAATGTTGAGGCAACAACTGCAAAGTTTGCAAGAAAATCATCGGTATGTTCATTCTTTGACAATTGATTTCTTAAATCATTTGAGCAGGAAGATAATATTAGAAAATTGGGATATGTCACAATTGCTAGTTTTGGCACAAACTTATAAACTCAAAAAAAGCCAGCCCTGTCATCCAAAAGTAAATATGCTTAGGTGCAATAGTGGCCATAAGCGTTCCCCTTTCCTGCTCCATCTCAAAGAATTAAAACAGAATTCACATATCATTGTCAGTTTTACATTAATAACTAGCTATATGCATATGTACCAACCCAACACCCCTACTATCAAAATTCCAGAAGTTCCACTCGTTTTGACTTTCAGCTTAGTCCCCATATCAGAACACTACTCTTAACAAGTTAACTAACTTGCATGTATATAGTGGGAAATACTCAAATATGCATATCCTCTTCCTGTTATCACACAAGCATAGATTATCTGCAGTTCTGCATGTCTAGCTTGATAATGATGTCCCTGCTATAAAAGAAATGATACCCAGTAAGTTAGAAAGTGAAATGGCAAAAGTCGTACGTTCAAAGGCATTTTCAAGTTTTGCCGCATCTAGCACAATGCCCGAACTTGCATCTATACTATTTATTACTGCATTAGAATATCCAAAAGATTTGCCAACATATTAGAATGCTTACTTGACATGCATGCAACAGAAAAACATATGCATTTTTGGCGCTGTACACTCAAAATCAGGAACCATATGTTCTCATTCTGTTCCATTAACAAATATAGTTGACAGATTTTCATGAAATGAAAGGATCGACTGGTTTCACATTACTGTAGTATAATTAGTGTGAGTCACAAATTTGAGCATCCCATCAACCATAATTTAAGACTAATAAACACAGGCAAATGATGGGAGAGGAGCTTTCCGGTTTAAGCATAAAAGACTTGCAAAACTTGGAGAATCAACTGGAAATGAGTTTACGTGGCGTCCGAATGAAGAAGGTTTGAAAAACTTGTCTCAATGTTCAGTATTTGAAATTCTATACTTGGGGAAATGTATCTGATAGCTCCTTGGCCACTTCAGGACCAATTTTTAATGGATGAGATTCAAGAGCTAAATAGAAAGGTGAACCACAGACACATTATCAACTAATTCCATTTTCAATTTCATAGTTTCTGCCTCAAGCAGTTAAAGGGACTTTCATTCTTTGTTTCAGGGTAACCTCATTCACCAAGAAAATGTGGAACTTTATAAGAAGGTAAGCTTGATTCACAAATAAAACTTGAAATTGCAGAAGTAACAAGTTTGCATGAGTAGTATAAATAATTCAGCAAAATCAAGAGTCCAATAACGTACAAGGTCATGAGATTTCACTCCATGCTCATCAGACCTTTTTATAACCCAGTTATATGGAACAAGAAATGTGAATGGAGCAAATGGAACTTCACTTCTAACGAATGGTCTGAGCATTGGAGATGACTCGCATGTTCAAGTTCACCTCCATCTTAGTCAGACACAGCAACAAAGCTATGACTCAACAAGAGCCACAAAATTGGGGTAAATTTCATACATGCTACTAGTTTAATTATAGCTTCTAAGTAATTTGTCATCATCTTGATGCCAAACTTTTGCTTGATAAATGCAGCAGACTACAACTTGATTAGCAAAGCAGAAGCACCTACTGCCAAGGGATATTACCTGACTCAAGCCTTTAATTACAAGATTGCACCTCTACTGGTGCAATGTGGTATTTCAGCAACTGACCATTCATCAAACTTTTAGTTTAACAGTATGAAGAGAAAAACTTAAACATTTGTGTGTGACCAAACCAACATCATATAAATAGAATAAAGGATAATAAAGAGAACATAGCATTGCTCTCATGTAGAAGACAAGCTTTAAGTTATACCATTTCCCAGAGCAGGCAGACGTTAGTTTTAAGTGTTCCATAACATCGTCATATCATATGCATCAGAGAGTCCGTATGATGTTGAAAGACAGCAATATGCAGAAGTAAGCAACACCATATTAGAGAAGTTAAAAGAAACTGCATACTATATATCACTAAATCTTTTCACTTTGGAGAATGCAAAAGAGGAAGTGACAACAACTACCTTCACTTTATCACAGAATGACTTGAAAAGACAGAGGCCCTGATGTACTCCATAAGCACAACTAACATTTTTTCCAGAATCAACAAAATGATTAGAGACTAAAGGAAGAAATAAAAAATGTAGGAAGTAACAGAAAGGGAAACAAATGTTGATTAGCATGTGGTTCAAACAAAGGAATAGCAGGAGTCTGTCCCATTTTTCTATTTGCATAACAACATGAATGCTGCACTAGAGCATCTCTACAATAATAGGACAACCCTGATAAAATCTAAAAGCATTGGTAATTTGAAATGATTTGGTACAAATTACTTGAGAACGCAGCAGTTTCCAATGGAACAATGTAGCTATCACACTAACTGAAATGATAGACGATATGAGAGCATGAACAAAATGTAAAAATTTTACACTGCAGCCAAAGATCAATTTTCATCAACTCAACTTGACAAAAAAGTTCCCATATGCAGGCCTAACTTTGAAATTGCAATGTTTTACTTCAGTCAATTAACAAGGTTAATGAGTCTCAATTTGTGTTAAATGTTCAAGACATCCAAAAGCAACCTAGACAACTTCCATGTGACAAATCAAAATCTTCTACTATACTTCATTCTATCACTTCCTATTGAAAATATTCTTTCTTCTAATATTCAAAGTTCATGCAAGCAAGTTTTAACGGTGGAGCCCTACCAAAATTTTTACCACAAAATAGCATGTAATTGTTGGCTAAAAAAACAAAATCAGAATGCAAATGATTTATTCCGAATGACCTGATAGCCAAAACCACCAGTTCCTCAAGGGCTAGAAGATACATGACCCATAAGAGAAAGATAGAAATAATTTACAAATATGAAAAGATATCAGAAATTGATTCCAAAAGTCGAGGCATAGCAACCTAATCATTTATCCAAAGCAAATATTAACAAAACTAACCTTCTTTTGTTGTCCTATGTTGCAGGTATTTTTGGTCTCCAGCTCAACAAGGGAAGTATGACACTGAACAAACAGCAGTAGATTGTTTCAGCAGAAGCTCAACCGGTAATATCTTGTTGTTAAGTACTTTCAATTAAGGACAGAGAATCAAAGTGAAGCTGCACAGTAGAACCACCAAAAGAAAGAAAATAAATAAATAGAAACTATATATTTTGTTGATATTATGGAAATATCCAGCTAATTATCTCGATTCTCTATAGATAATTAGTTGATATTTTATTACTTAGAGAATAAATAGATTCTTCTTAATTTAAGGAGGTAATTCAGGTTGTATTGTCCAATATATTCCTTGTACTATTCATAGAAAAATTAAGGAAGAATTACTTTGTCTTCTTACTTCGTGGTATCAAAGTCATGGCTCTTCTACAATATTTTTTTCTTTCTTCATTCAAATTAGTCCTAGATGGACTATCGCTTAGCAATGACTAGTCAGCGGAGAAACTCCTCATCCTCCAACGATGATTTCAGCAATTCAATTGTGACTAATTCTGGCGTTATGACAAGCAACGTACAACGTAACTGTGATTTTCTTGCTCAACTTTGCCTTTTCATTTGCCGAATCATAGGTTGAATGGTCAGAACTTGGGTATTTGACTGGAGAGAAAACAAGGTCGGCTTCGGATGATCCAAATATGGCAATATAGAGGTTCGAAAATTCTTTCATCACAACTTGGTTGATTAATTCCATAGAACTTGCAATTGGAAAACCTCGTATGTTTCTACCAACAACTAGAGATGTATGCGATGCGATTTGAGCGATGTATTCTGATATTGAAAATTCTTCCCAAATTTTCGAACTAAAAATGAAACTATGGAAAGCCAAGTCACCTTACATTGTTTTATAATTGTCGGATTATGTAGAATCATTCAACATTATATAGAAGATTGTATAGCTATAAAAATCATATAAATCCATGATTTCTAGGGATTAGAATAAGATACAGATTTTTAGGAAATCTGATACTATATTTAGTATAGACAGTTGTATATATATTGACTATAGCTGTAACCTACCTAATATGAGAATGAAATTATCTCCTCTGCTAATATTTCACATGGTATCAGAGCTATTGGCTCTTTCCTAAAACTCTGATTTTTTTTCTCTGGTCATACTGACCGAGAGTCTCATCTCCACTGTCCCTCTCAACGTCCTAGCCTTATCACTCACATTTTTCTGCTCCTTTCCTTAGTCCTACCGAATCAATCATGTCAGAATCACCTAGTAGTTCTACTGAAATCATCAGCCACTCTGTCGAGAGTACTGCTGCTGCTATACCTAGAGATTTGCAGAATATTCAAGCTGCATACCAATTGAATGGAAAGAACTATTTAAAGTGGTCACAACTAGTCCGCACATTCCTAAAGGGAGAGAGAAATTGAGTCATTTATTGCGTACTGGTCCTTCACAAGATGATCCAAAATTTGCGGCATGGGATAAACAAGACTCCATGGTTATGTCCTGGTTATGGAACATAACGGAGCCAGAAATTAGTGACACATGCATGTTCCTAGGAATTACCAAGGAGATATGGGAAGCTATTCGGCAGACTTATTCCAAAGTTAATGATGCTGCACAAATCTATGAGATTATGAAGAAAGCTATTGTCACTGAATATTCGAGCCTCTTACAAAGCTTGTGGCAGAAGATGGATCATTATCAATGTATCCAAATGCGCTGTAGTGAAGATGCAACAATTTTGAAACATTTTGTAGAAAAGAATCGTATTTATGATTTTTTGGCAGGTTTAAACGCGGAATTTGATGCTGTAAGGGTGCAGATTTTTGGAAAACAAGACCTACCGTCTTTGAATGAGACAATCGCTATTATACGTGAGGAAGAGGGATGTCAAAGTGTTATGCTTGAACCTCAAGGAGGAGATGGTTCTGCACTTATTACCAAGGCCACGGAATTGATGGAGGCTAACAATTCTATAGTTGTTACTAGAGTGGACTCATCCAAACCCTTTAATTGAGATTCTCTATTCTGTACATACTGCAAAAAGCATCGGCATACTAGGGCGAAGTGCTGGAAACTTCATAGCAAGCTCAATCGCAGTGGGAACGAAGTCAAGCACATATGGTGAGCACTTCGTCAACTAATGACGAAAACTCTAAGAAACCTATTCCTGAGTTCAATACCGAAGAAATGGAGAAACTAAAAACATTTGT
>JANIHZ010000006.1:12050348-12060352 GCA_027478365.1 Erythroxylum rufum | reverse complement strand
ATGATTTGAGAATAAAATGGGAAGGACCTATGAGGTTGTACTGTGATAACAAATCAGCCATCAGCATTGCACATAACCCAATACAACATGATCGTACAAAGCATATTGAAGTTGATAGGCACTTCATCAAGGAAAAATTGGACAGTGGCTTAATATGCACTCCATTTGTGTCAACCAAGGATCAGTTGGCAGGTGTTCTTACAAAGGGACTAACAAGCACGGTGTTTCAAGATATTATTGGCAAGCTAGGAATGGCAAATATCCACTCACCAGCTTGAGGGGGAGTATCGGATTATGTAGAATCATTCGGATTATGTAGAATCACGCAACGTTATCTAGAAGATTGTATAGCTATAGAAATCATATAAATCCTTGATTTCTAGGGATTAGAATAAGATACAGATTTCCATGTATCTTAGGAAATATGATACTATATTTAGTATAGACAATTGTATATATATTGACTATAGTTGTAACCTACCGAATATGAGAATGAAATTATCTCTTCTCTGCTAATATTTCACAATAATGAACTTGTAACTTTGTGGCAAGAATTGGACCTATGTTATGAAGATGATTAGGACTATCTGAATGATAATATCCGACATAAAAAAAGGGAAGAAAATGATAGAATTTATGTTTTTTTTTTTTTTCAAATTGAATCAAGAATTGGTTGAAATTAGAGGCAAGAAAGCCTTTACCCTCTATCAAAGAGGTTTTCTAGAAAGTAAGGAGAGAGAAGAAGAGGCGGAAAGTGATGATTTGCAGCACCAAATCTGAGGTTGAAAGTTCTGCATTCATGTCGAAAGGAAAAGAGGTTGAGGAAGAGAGAAAAAATAACAAAAAGACACAATGTGATCACTGTATATGTGATTCACACAATTGGGAAACATGCTATAAAGTTCATAGGAAGCCAAAAAATTGGAAGAAAAAACAATTCGGAAACAACCATACCTCCTAAGCCAACACTATTGAATCCGGGCCTAAAACGTCTTCTGGCATGCAACCTTTCACAAAGGAATAGATAGAGCAAATCTGTAAAATTCTTCGATCTCAAAATTTCTCTAGTCCAAATCCTACCTGTTCTTTAGTTCAAAAAGGTAATTATCTAATTGTCTCGTGTTTCAGTGTCAATTCAGATCATTCTTGGATAATTGATTATGGGACAACAGATTATATGACTAGGTCTTCTAAATTGTTTTTCTTCCTATAGTCCTTGTGTAGGAAATATCTGAGTAAAAATATAAGATGGCTCCTACTCAACAATAGCTAGGAAAGGATAAATTATTCTCTCTCTTAATTTTACACTCAATATTCTTCATGTTCCTAAATTATCTTGCAACTTGTTGTCAGTTAGTAAAATAAATATTGACCAAAATTGTCAAGCTAATTTTCTCCATGTGATTGTCAATTCCAAGATTTGAATACGGGGAAGATGATTGACAATGCTAAACATGTTGGAGGTCTCTATTTCTTTGAAAATGGATATGACTCAACAAACAATCCCAGAGAACTCGTCTTAATTCTATTTCAATACTTCGTGCAAACAAAATTATGTTATGGCATTTTAGATTTGGACATCCACGTTCTCATTATATGAGACATTTATTTCCGAAGCTTTTTTCAAATAAAGATTTATCTTCATTTCAGTGTGAAATTTGTCAAATTGCAAAACATCATCGAACATCTTTCCCAACACAACCTTACAAGGCCACAAAATCCTTTGTTATAATCAATAGGGATATTTGGCGACCTTCGACAATAAAAAAAAGTAATTGGAAAAGGATGGTTCACAACTTTTATTGATGACCACAATAGAATCACTTAGTTATTTTTACTCAATGGGAAGTTAGACTTAGAGGTTGAGAGGGTGTTTCAAGATTTTTATAACATGATCCAAACACAACTTCAAACTAAACTTTAAGTTTTTAAATGTGATCATGGAAAAGAATACTTCAAGGTTTTAAGGAACTTTTTGTTGAAAAAAGTATTATTCATCAAAGTTCATGTGCTGACACGCCACAACAAAATAGAATAGCAAAAAAAAAAACATCTATTACAAATTGCAAGATCTCTAATGTTTTCAATTAATACTCCTAAGTATTTATAGGGTGAGGCTATCGTAGCAGCTACATATTTGATCAATAGGATATCTTCAAAAGCTTTAAAATGTCAAACACCTCTTAATTATTTTAATAAATGTTTTCCTTCATCTCGATTATCACATGACCTCCCTATTGAAGTGTTTGGGTGTGCAACATTTGTTCATGTTCATGACAACAATTGGGGGAAACTTAATTCCAAAGCACAAAAATGTGTTTTTGTTGGTTATCAAAAAAGGGTACAAGTGCTTTGATCCAATAACCAAACAGGTTTTTATTTCCATGGATGACACCTTTTTTTAAGATAAGCCTTTTTTTCTCCCACCTCATCTTCAAGGGGAGACATATAGTGAAGATTCGTTGTTTGATATTTATGACAATGATGTAGATATTTTCTATAACCTCGATTCAAACATTGATGGTGTTTCAAATAATGAAAATAAGGATTCATCTTTAATGCCTTTACAAATTCAATCTCAAGAAAAGAATGAAATGTGTACAAGACAAGATAGAAATTGTTTTAAAGGGAAAGTCTTTTTGATAAAATATCCAAATGAGAGAAAAGCACAGACAACTTGCAGCATGGTTAAGGGTCTAACCCCGAAACAAATCCAAAAATTGGAGACCAAGTAGGTAAATCTAAGTTTGAGTCTATTTCTATTGAGTCATTGTCACTTGAACCAATATAATATCTATTCCAGAGTCAGATGAAACCTTAGATTTACCATTGCTCTTAGGAAAGGTTCTAGAACTTGTACCAAATATCTTTTGCATAACTTCTTATCATATCAAAGTCTATCTCTATCATTTCAAGCATTTATTTCTAAGTTATACAATGTTTCCATTCCTAAGAATATATAAGAGGCTCTAAATATTCCCAAGTGGAGGGATGTAGTCCTGGAGGAGATGAGAGCTTTGGAGAAAAATAGAACGTGGGAGGAAGTTGATCTTCCAGGAGGGAAAACACTAGTCGGATGTAAATGGGTGTTCACCATAAAGTACAATTCCAATGGATTACTTGAAAGATATAAGGCTCGCCTTGTTAATAAAAGGTTTACACAAACTCATAGCATAGATTATTCAGAAACGTTTTCAGTTGTTGCTAAGATTAACACAGTGAAAGTGTTGTTTTCTATTGTAGTTAATATAGATTAGACTCTACATTAGTTAGATGTGAAAAACGTCTTCCTAAATGGAGATATAGAAGAAGAGATGTATATGAAGCCTCCCTCAGGATATGCAAACTAAAAAAGTCTTTATATGGGCTTAAACAATCACCAAAGGCTTGGTTTGAAAGATTCGCAACATTTGTAAAGTCTCAAGGCCTCTTATAGTGGTAGTCTGATCATACTCTATTCATAAAAACTTTTACAAAATGAAGGGTGGCAATTCTAATTGTGAATGTAGATGACATTATCCTCACTGGCGATGATTTTGAGGAAATTGAAATTCTTAGAAAGAATCTCTCAAAGAACTTCCTAGGGATGGAAATTGCTAGATCTAAGAAGGGCATAGTAGTCTCCTAACGGAAGTATATCCTGGACCTTCTAGAAGAAACTAGGATGAGTGGATGTAAACCATCAAATACTCCTATCGAATTAAACTCAAAGCTGGGTGAAGTTAAGGAAGGAGTTGCAGTAGATACAGGTCGATATCAACGACTGATAGGGAAGCTAATCTATTTATCTCACACCAAACCAGATATTTCCTTTGTTGTGAGTGTGGTAAGTCAGTTTATGCATACTCCCTATGAAGAACACTTGCAAGCAGTGTACAGAATTTTAAGATACTTAAAGGAACTTTAGAGAAAGGATTATTCTTTAAGAAAAGTAATCAAAGGAGAACTGAAGTCTACACTGATACAGACTAGGCAGGGTCCCTTACTAACAGAAGATCAACTTCTGGGTATTGAACATATTTTTGGGGAAATATAGTAACCTGGAAGAATAAAAAACAAAATGCGGCAGCAAGAAGCTCAAGGAATTTGTGAAATAATTTGGCTTAAAGGAGTAATGGAAGAACTTAAGAATCTAATGTAGCACCAAATGAAGTTGTTTTGTGATAACAAAGTAGCTACCAGTATTGCCAACAATCTAGTTCTAACATGATCGGAAGAAGCATGTGGAGATTGACAGGCATTTTATAAGAGAAAAACTTGAAAGTGGACTCATTTGCATACCATTTGTACCTACAACACAAGAAGTTGCCCATATCTTCACCAAAGGGCTAATAAGACAAAATTTTGAGATTTTTTGTAAACAAGTTAGGCATGATCAGTATCTATGAACCAACTTGAGGGGGACTGTTCATATACTAGCAACAATTAGCTGATTTTCTATAGTTGATATTATATTAATTAGTTGAGATTTATTACTTAGAGATTAAATAGATTCTTCTTAATTTAAGGACATAATTAAGGTTGTATTGTCCTATATATTCCTTGTACTATTCACAAAAATTAAGAATTACTTTATCTTCTTACTTCATATTTCATTTCAAAATTTAAAAGAAGTATAATCCATCAGGTGCAAACTTTAGTAATAAAATTCCTTTCGTAAAGCACATAATGCGTTCTGTAATTAAATTCGAGTACCAATTAAACAAATGACAAACAATCAGATATGATACCAAATTATTGACCTTAGACAATATTATTCCAAACTATAAGAATGTTTGCAGAAAGCAGCTAATATCACTTTCTATTATGATTCCCCACATCAAATTATTCACCACATAATTTCGTGGTGAAAAATTCTAGTTCTAATAGTTCATTACCGTCCTTCACCTAACTTTCATTTATCAACTACAAATCTTAAATGACTAATCATTTTCCATTTCAAGCTCCTTATGGTCTGCGATATATTTGTGGAAAGGTGTTATAGACTTTTAAAGATGGAATTACTATAACCATGCATTTTTTACAGATACTTATCACATTCTATATCCACCGTTTTGACTAAATTCAATCAAATTGAATATATTCCTATTCTTCAATAGAAAAATAAGAAGTTACAAAAAAAAAAGAATGTGAAGTAGCATAAACAAGATGCTTTTTATTCATCAATCCTGATCCACATGTCTTTGAAAATGCATCTTACAGGAAAGAAATTGAGAAACATATTAATCAACATTGTTATTACCTTTTAGATTTGAACCTAATAGTCATAAATCAATTTTAGAATACTTATCCTAATAGGATTATTTACATTTTAATGGCTCAAACTGTTTAATTAACATAATTCAATATGATCCATCAACCATTTCTATAGCACCTATAAACTTAGAGAGGATACCAAACAAACAAAATCCTTTTTTAACTTATCAAATTTGAAATTTCATTTAACTAGAACTGAGTCAATAATCAACAACAAACAGAAGAGAAGAAATAGTTAATGAGCTTCTACACATAATGTCTCATGAGGGAAACTAAAAAGGACAAGGTTCACCTAACATTTTGAATATCAACAAAAACTAGTGTCTAAAATATTGAGTTGCTTGTATAATAGCCTCTCTGATGCATATTAGGTACAAAATACTTCTCAAATGAGATTGTCATAAACACTTGTTTACACCGAGTTCAAATCTCAAGCAATTACCATTTGCATTCTACCAATGATTGACAAATAAGATTGCACCCATAAGCTCAAACTAAAACAAAAATCTTCATTATGAACATCTTAGGAAAATTAGTATGCAAGGAAAATACTTCAAAAAGATCTTTATGCAAAAAGAGTACCCATACCAACAAACTCTTAAATCTAACTAAATTAGCAACTTCTCAACTTACTTGACCCCAATACCACTACTTTATTTGGGTTGATCACATCAAGGAAAATTGGTGATCCATAACTTACAAACTTGACACAATAAATCTAGAAAAACAAAGAGTGACTCTCAGCTGACTCAATTCCATATTGAATCTTATAAATATTTAGCAATTGGGAATCGTGTTAGAATCCTCAACCCGTATCTCAAAAGCTCAAAAGTAAATACAATTTAATATTCAAGAATGCAAAGGAATTCGTCTAACTAGAGTCATAGATTTTGAAATTACTAAACATCCAATAAGATGGGTATAATAATTATCGACCTAAGTGAAGAAAAAGATCATTACATCATCCAAGGTTTTGATTACCAAATCGGTTATATATGTCAAAAGGTTCCATTGCTTCATAAAGTTACTGATTATAATTATATATAATCTCGACATTGTTAATACTTGAAAGACTTTAAGTAGGATTACCAACAAAATGAAAGCATTGACAAAGATTGCAAACAAGAAACTACTAAGTCACTCATTTCAAAATTTATTGCTACTATTTTTGGTTTATCAAAATGAAAATTAGTTATAAAATCTTCTTTCCAAATATGGATATCCTTCCTTCCTATAAATATGAATTTTAGGTACCATGTAAATCACACCAAGGCTAATAAGAAATATCTAGTCTTTGTAGTCATCATTTTATGCTAATTCATCTTTATGTTTTATGCTCTTTCTTTTACGTCATATTTCAATATGGTATTAGAGTTAATTCTTGTGAATCAACTAGCATGTGTTCCTCTATGAGTCTACAATTTGAATCCTTGTGTAAGATTACAAACAAGCTGTCGCGACAAAATTCTTCCCAAAGTAAATAATCAAATGATGAAATTCCAACACAACATGGCTTCAAAGGAATTAGATGGGTTTAGAGAAAAGACTAATTGTTACAAGTTGATGTTGATGATCCGACTAGAGAGAGAGTGATTGATAATATTTTATAATTTACTTTGTTCATCCGTTAATTTACTAAAATAAACAAATTGTGGAATCTTTAATAAAACAATACTACTATGTAGATCAAAAGAATAGGAACCCCGTGTACAAGGTAAAGTGCATAAGTAACAAAAAGATCTAGCGATCTTTGTGTCTATGAATGCAAATCTTTGTGACTAAATCACAAAAATATTATGTACATTTGTATTTCTTACATATTCTTTAATTGACATCTAGCATGATTGAAACTTAAGAAGGATAAATTTCAACAAAATCCCCTATGATTTTATTGTTCGTAAAACCCCACTATGTTTTAATTTAACTCGATAAATTTTTATGGTTTGATAATTAGTACAACTAATTATTTTAACAATGTTAAATAATGTGAAATTATAAAATTTTCAATATAATATCATACTTCAAAGTATTATCGTATTGCTAATCAATCCTATTAAACAAAAAAATAAAAAGTTGAAGTTTAATTATTGACCAAATATGTAAAAGGTCTATTTTATGAATTATCAAACTACTGGAACTTCTTTATCTTCAGATATAGCCAAATCATAAGGGATCTTAGTTAATTAGCTCCACTCTAAAGTTATTCTCTTGAGAACTTTTCTGCCCCTTGCCCCCACCAAACACATGAAAACTTATTTCCTAGTGCCAAAAATTTATAGGGGAGAACAAACTGTAAGAGTCCAACACCTTTTTTGACCATAAAGCAATTTATCAACACTTAATAAAGCAAACAATTGGTGTATTCAGTTCCAAATAACTTCATAATTCAATAATGCCTCTAGAATTAACCGATAAATGTAGTATCACATCTCATGGCTCAGAAGAGATGGTAAAATAGCCAACATTGACAATATGACAAGCATTTGTTCCCTCAAATATCTTAAAATAGCCAACATTGACAATATGACGAGCATTAGTTCCCTCCAATATATTCTTAGTTTTACGTTTTCTTTTGCACACAAAAAACTCTATTGTTCTCAACTAGACCATACCCCTTTTCTCAAAGACCCATAATAGTCTATATAGAATTTCTCCGATCTTTATGTTCCTTGAAAATATAGAAGCTAAGTGCATAATCTTGATGTTATCCTCACAACTCTTCTTGCTTGGCCAAAGAAGTATCTCATTCACATCAAGAACAAGTATGACTGTATGAGATTTCCAGCACTAACTAAAAAGAAAGCAGCATACTATAAACGTCAATAATCCATCAGCCACCTAACACCCAAGTCGCTCACAACATCCATCATGCGAAAAGACCAAAATTAATAGGAAAAGACAGTAACAAAAAGACAGACTTTGCAATTGTATGTTAACTGTAACAAAAGCACGACTGCAAAATTGCAAGTTAACTGTAATAACAAGAACCGGAAGGCAGGAAATCGAAAGTTACTGCTAGCGTGATTATTTCCACATCATTACCACAAATCAGAAAATAATCGCAGATTTCGTATATTATTCTTAGCAAATGATCCAAAAAAGGACGGCGAGAATAACAAATAAATAAGAACATCAGTCTACTGTTTAATATTTTATGTGACTTCCACAATGCGATTGGTTTATATCACAACGTATGACAATTGGAAATCAGATCTTGACGAGTTCAATGATTCTCCTCAATTAAAACCATAGGAATTAACGTCTATTAAAATGATGACGAGTATAAGCAAATTCGGAATTCTAAACAGTCAACCAACTGCCTTGTCTAAAACGCTTAACTACTACATGAATCATCACGTACAGCTTGTGCACTCATGATAACAGAAACATCAAGAAGTAAAATTCAGATTAAAGACAAACGGCTTTAAATGCGTAACTAAATCTGGAAAGGAAAATAGAGTAAAAGATACCTCAAAACGCGGTGAATCATGAATATATCCATTTCTGAACATAGAGTGAGCAAAATCCGATTACGTCCTAAGCTCGCTATCCTTAAAAGAATCAGCTCTTGTTCGTTATCCTTAAAAGAATCAGCTATTGTGTACATAAATCATCTGAAAAATAAAAATCCAAATCCAAAAAAAGAAAAAGATAAGAGGGAAGTTAAGAGAAAAAAAGAAGTATATATCCACGGACTTTCACATTACACGTGAGGAAAATAACAATGTTTTGTTTCTCATCAAAGAAAACGTCGGAAGCCAAATCGTGGAAAGGTAAGTGTTGCAATGAAGAGTTAAGATAGGGTTCTTAGTTCAAGTTTCTTCGGACTTTCTCGCCAACCAATCGGATGATAAACAGATAGCATAAGTATCAGAAGCAAGCGGAATTAACAGTCCAATAACGATCGAAGCAAGTACTAACGAAGAGAACCAGCATTCAAGCGCGAACTCTGACCTCAACAGAACGAAAAGATGCATCTTCTGTAAGTAATCGAAACTTCAAAATCACCAAAACCGAAGGAAAATGGAGAAAGAAAGAATCAAATCTCTGAAGAAATCGTTCCCCTGACAAGCAGAGAAATCTGAAAAAGGAAAGGACAATAAAACATCTGGGACACTGTAGATTTGAAGGAACACGGAGAGGGAACAAAAAACGAACGGAGGACGTTGGAGTTTTTCAACGAGGGAAATGGAAATATCAGGAATAGTTAAAGAGTGTTTATATAGATTATAGAGTGAGGGGCTGGGTTTTGGCCCCACTTGATCGGTACACGTAATCAAATTTTATTTTGCCTTTTTCATTATTTATTATTTATAACGTAGGGGTTTCGGGTTCGCCTAGGTCACTTTTTTCTATTCTGTGAAACTTACTGCTACTGCTACGTAGTGGCAGGCGTTATGGTTCGTTGTTGGCGTCGCTTCGAGACCGAGTTTTCGTTACTCGGCTGGGAAAAAAATTTTATACCATTGTTTGAGGAAGGCCTTATCTAATAAACGGTTGATCAATTATTTTACAAATTGAGTAATATTTTACTATTTAATTATATCAAATTATTGATAATTATGTTTAATTGTGGTGATAGATTGAACTTAATCTATTTTTTTGAAAATGCTTCTATAAAAAACATTTTACTTTAACGTTTTTTTTTTTTTTTTTGAAAGGCAAGAGAGATATTATCATTGAAAAAGATAAAAGGATGAGATTACATCCGGAATCGTTTCCCAAATTACATAACGGGGAAAACGAAT
>JANIHZ010000006.1:11971480-11985507 GCA_027478365.1 Erythroxylum rufum | reverse complement strand
TACAACAGGTTCATTAACAGTGACTTCATTATTTGGAGCTTGGTCATACATTTGCGGTTCTTGATCATGCATTTGTTATTCTTGTAAGTTGTTAAAATTTTCAACAACTCTAGGAACAAACACTTGAGAAGAAGTTGTAGGCAAGAAATTTTACACTTTAACTTCTTGAATATTCACTTTTCGTGACGCTAAACTCCCACTAATTTCTTCATTTTCGATAAATCTAGCATTTCCATTTTCAACAATTATTGTACTATGATTAGGATAATAAGATATATAACCTTTAGACTTTTCTAGATAACTAATGAAAAAACCACTAGTTGTTTTTGAATCCAATTTCCTTTCATGTGGATTGTATATCCCTACTTCTGCCGGACAACCCTAAATATATAGGTGTCTTAAAGTAGGTTTCCTTCCTGTCCACAATTCAAAAGGTGTCTTTGGAACTGCTTTACTAGGAACCCTATTTAATAAATACATGGCAATTTTTAATGCATACATTCACAATGATGATGGTAGAGAACAATAACTCATCATACTCCTAACCATATCCATTAAGGTACGATTGCGCCTTTATGCTACACCATTTTGTTATGGCGTACCTGGCATTGTTTATTGAGCACATATACCATGCTTTTTAAGAAATTTAGCAAATCGGCTAGGACATTGTCCACTTTCACTATATCTACTATAATATTCACCACCTCTATCAGATCAGACAATTTTCACTTTTTTTATCTAATTGTCTTTCTACCTCATTTATGAATACTTCTAAAGCATTTATTGATTGAGAGTTTTTTATGAAGCAAATAAATATATCCATAACGTAAAAAATCATCAATGAAAGTGATGAAAAAATTTTCTCCATTAAATAATAGAACATCAAAAGGCCTACATATATTAGTGTGTATAATTTCAAGGAGCCGTGTACTTCTTGTGGCTTCTTTCTTAATTGTGTGTTTTGTATGTTTTCCTTTAATACAATTCACACAAATTCTAAGATCAGTAAATTTAATTCTGGAAGAATTTCATTCTTTAGTAATCTGGTCATTCTATCTTTTGATACATGACCCAAACATTTATACCATAAGTAAGCTGAAGTTTCATTTATAAAACTTCTTTTAGTACCAACATTATGATGCAAGGTCAACAGGGTTTCAGTAAAAAGGTTATTAAGCTTTAATTTGTACAAACCATCGCAGAGTATACCAGAACCAATAAGGCAGTTATGTTTCAACAAACCAAAACATCCATGACCAAATTTGAAGGAATATTCAATAGTATCAAGTTTTGACAAAGAAACTAAGTTTCGAGAAATTGTAGGAACATAAAGGGTTTTGAAAAGATCTAAATGATGTCTTGTGTCTAAAATCAAATGGTAAGTTCCAACGGCTTCAACTGTAGCTTTGACTCGATTTCCCATGAAGACAAATCTTTTATTTAAGTTTATGGTTTAGATCGTAAGGAATCCCTACATCGCATTAGTAACATGAGTAGTACATCCAGAATCAATCCACCAAGTATTATAAGGAACTTCTGCTAAATTAGATTCGAAACATACTAAAGCACTAAGCTTACCTTTCTTTTTGAACCATGTCTTACGTTTCAGACAATCCTTCTAATATTGTTCAGTTTTCTTACAGAAATGACATCTATCGTTCCTTGGTTCCTTTTTAGAGATTGAAGTTGTTGTAGTACCCTTATGTAATACATCCTTTCCCTTTCTCTTCTCCTTTTTGAACTTTTTTCTAGCTCCTTGATTACCCACGATATTAATTAAGTGAATTCCTTGTTTATTAAGCCTTGCTTCCTCTTGAATAAGCATACTTTGCAGTTCATTTACATTCCATTTGTCTTTAATAATATTGTAACTCATTTGGAATGGACCATATTCAGGAGGTAAGGAATTAATAATAAATTGCACAAGGAAACTTTCTCTCACTTCCATTCACGTGGATCTTAATCTTGTCGTTGTATTTATCATTTCAGTAACATGCTCATGCATAGTACAAGAACCATCGAACTTTATGGTGGTCAACATAGAAATATCTTCAACAAGCTTAAGATACTCCTTAGCATTTTTAGCATTGGGAATTGTAGCCTTAATGTTGCTAGCCATAGTCATTCGCATAAACATTAAACTTAGTTTATTTGATCTTTCCCAACATTCATGAAAAGATCATTCTTCAGCATTACTATTATCAGTAAGTGCAATGGGCTTTTCAGTTTGGAGTGCCAAGTCAAGACCTAAGATTCCTAAGTTGAACTTAACTTATTCACACCATTCATTAAAGTTAAGCCCATTAAACTTTATAATAGACGAAGCTTATGATTGGATAGCAACAGAATTGAATGCTGCAAAATTTATATAAGAAATACTCTACGTTAACGCTTTGAATCATAATTTAAACACGTAATTAAAATTAAATAACAAATATATCAACAATAAACATATAGTGTTTGGAAACCTTCGAATTGAATTCATTAACGAATTAGATTCAATTACATTAATGAGATTGAATTGAATTCAATTTACACTGTTTGGAACAAACCCAATAATATTATAATTGAATTCAATTACACTATTTAGAACACAATCAAAATGAATTCAATTATTTCATATGACATTTTTACCCTTGACTAAAAAATAATCTTCTTAAATAATAAACATTCATACTTACATAGAGCAAGTTATAGACATTAATTTCATTATAAGTGATATCATCAAAAAATTTCATTATTAAAATAAAAAAATTGATTACAAATAACATTAGGCTAGACCGAGCTATGAAGACAATAAAAAACTATTATAATTTAGAAGCTTAAAAATGCATGAACGAACAGTACCAACAAATTTTCATATATATACACACATGATAACCAAATCCTTCTCTTATATATACACACACATCGGAATCGAATTTTATCTTATATATAAGCACACATGGCAATTAGACATTTTTTCTCTATATATAAACATATAGTCACAAAACTTTTTTGCAATATATAGACACATGCTAACCAAATTTTATTCCTATATATATATACACACATGTCGATAAATTTTTTCCTATAAGTATACTCGCATGGGCACTGAGCTTTCATCCTATGTAAATACACATATAGCCATACATGAGTACTGAGCTTTTATCTTGTTTATACACACACACATATGGGTACCAAGCTTTTATCTTATATACACACACACACGGCCGTTATATATATGCACACAGACACACATGGCCACCAAACATCTAGCAGTAACAACCAAAACGACATAGCACCAAGAACAGGAGAAGAGTAGCAAAACGCAGAGTAGGAGAAGAGTAGTAAAACTAAAACTTAGAGGACAAAAGAGAAAACGACGTAGCAGCCAAAGCACCAGAGGATAAATCCAGCTAGGTTGTGTGATCCATTCACGCAAGGGGTGAGAATTCCCAATTATTCTCTTTTCACTTATATATATATATATATAAATGTTATTGTTCTTCTTAGTAGGAGGGGCTCCTTAATGCTGCGTCAGTTGAAAAGTAATGAGATGGGAGGGACTGCATCAAGAAACAAAGTGGCTGAGTTGAAGAGTAGTGAGAAGGGAGGGGCTGCATCAATTGAAGAGTAGCTGCAGTTGAAGAGATAGGGTTATTGCATGGGTATTATTGAAAGAGTGATTTTCAACGTTTAAAAAGAAGAGTTATAGGCCATTTGTAATTCAACTCACGTTGTTTTGTAGCTGAATTGAATTTATATAGAATGGTAGGTTTCAATTACACACATGAATTAAACTCATCTTTATTTTTCTGTTCAAAACGATTGAATTGAATTCAATTCCTGTCATTCCAAATAGGGTGTAAAGGACCAAATTTAGATAATTTGAAAGTCTTTGGCTGCCTTGCTTTTGCTTATAATCATTATAACATTAAAACCAAGTTTGATTCCAGGAGCATCAAAGCTATTTTCTTTTGTTTCTCTGTAGGTGTTAAAGGTTTTAAGCTTTTTGATCTTAAAACTCAAAAGATTTTTATTTCTTGAGATGTCTCTTTTTATGAACACATATTTCCTTTTTCCACACTAACTACTAATATGCAGATTTCTAATAAGCAAAACAATGATCAATTAGTTTTGCCTTCATCATCAATTCAGTCATCATTTGATGACATTCAACCTATGTTTGCTATTACACCATTACTAAAAATGGCTGCCACTTTATCAGATTCTGCTTCAACCACACCAGAAATTGTTCCTCCACCTGTTCATTCTCAACCTGAGAATCACATTCAAGCTCAAACACAAGTTCAACTTCAACAGCATTCGAATCAAAGCTTGAGAAGAAGCAACAGACCAAAGTCGAAGCTGCAATACCTAATTGACTATAAATGCATGGCTACTCAAAGAATAAGTCCTCACCAACTTTCTAATGTTTTTTCTTATTCCAAACTAACTCCTAAGCATTATGTATTTGCAGTTGCATTTGATCAAGAACAAGAGCCACAAACCTATGAACAAGTTGTTAAAGATGAAAATTGGGGACAAGCAATGCAAGCAGAAATAGAGGCTTTACAACAAAATATCCTTTGGGCGCTAGTTGATTTGCCAAAAGGAAAGAAAGCAATTGGATGTAAGTGGGTCTTCAAGATAAACGGAAAGCAGATGGCTCAATGGAGAGATACAAGGCTAAGCTTGTTGCTAAAGGCTACACACAATAAGAGGGCATAGATTTTTTTAGATACTTTTAGTCCAGTGGCTAAAATGACAATAGTTTGACTTCTCCTTGCATTAGCAGCAATCAAAGGGTGACATTTACATCAACTTGACATCAACAATGTATTCCTTCATGGAGACTATGATGAAAAAGTTTATATGCAGCTTCCTAAAGGCTATGAATGAAATAGAAGCAATGTTTGCAGATTGGTTAAATCTCTTTATGGACTAAGACATGCAAGTCACCAATGGAATGCTGCTAAATTGACTTCAGCATTACTCCAATATGGCTTCAAACAAGCTATATCATATCAAACTTTGTTTCTCGAGACTGGAAGTGATGGTTTTATGGCACTTTTAGTATATGTGGATGATGTCATAGTGGCTAGTGATGACTCTATGACATGGAAGCAATTTACAACATCAAACAATATTTACATGATGCATTTACAATTAAAGATCTGGGAGAACTAAAATATTTTCTTGGATTTGAAGTAGTAAGAACAACATAAGGAATAAATATATGTCAGAAGAAGTACACATTGGATTTGCTCAAAGATACTCGATTCCTAGAATCAAAACCAATACCAACATCAATTTTACCAGAGACAAAGCTTAAAAAGGATGCAGGAGAGAAATTAAGGGATGTTACACAATTCAGAAAGCTAATTAGCAAGCTCCAATATTTGACTACAATTAGACCAGGCATCACATTTGTTGTACAATAGTTAGCACAATTTTTTGATTCTCTTACATCATATCATTTGGCTGTTGCTCACAGAGTGTTAAGGTATCTAATAGTGAAGTCAAGCTCAAATCTTTCTCAAATTTGGACTGGGACACTTGTCTAGACACTAGGAGATCCATCACAGGATATTGTATGTTTCTTGGCTCTTCTTTAATTTCCTGAAAAACCAAGAAACAGAACACACTCAGCCACAACTCTTCAGAAGTAGAATACAGAGCACTAGTAACTACAACATGTGAAGTACAATGGCTACATTATTACTCAATGAACTACAGATGCCTCCTACAGCTCCAACACAACTCTTTTGCGACAACCAGCCGGTAGTATACTTGGCACAAAATCCAAATTTTCACGAACGCACAAAACATATTGAGATTGACTGTCACGTGGTTCGAGAAAAACTGCAAAATGGTGTCATTGTGTTACTTCCTGTTTCTTCCAAAAATCAATTAGCAGATTGCTTCACCAAAGGACTTTTCTTGACTGCTTTTAATGACTCTTTTAGCAAACTGAGAGTAATTATAGTTAGTTAGTCATAAGTTAGTTATATTCGTTATTTTTCATTTTCAAGACAATTTGTATAAGTACTCTTATTCTGTTAGATAAAATATACTTTTACCTTTCTTCAATTCGGCTTTACAGGCAACTTCGAATTTGGCCACTCAGTTTTCACATCAATCTCTCTTCTTCAGAACTAAGCAAGCCCGAGCCAAGTTCGTATAACTATTTCTATACTTCAATTTGCCGCATAAATTTATACTTACTAATTTCCTTGGATGTGACACTAGAAATGAACAAAATTAAAGAAGTAATCAAGCGTAGCAGTTGAAGCTAAACTAATAAAAAGGACAACCATCGACAACGATTCCTTTGGCAGTTGGGCATTTAGAGAGGGGACAGTGTTCTTCGATTCCCCACCAACTTAAGGATTTTTCCTCCATAGTCAGACTGAAGTATAGAAGAACAGCCATGAAAGCCAATCCGGCATCCAGGGCTGCAGAAAGTACATAATTGTACCTCTGCCACCAAACTTTGTGGTACCTAAACACATAGTAGTTAAAGATTACTCCAACCACAATCCAACAATTGAAGTTGACAGTTGTAGCTGGTGGCATCGCGGCTGTTGCTCCCAAAAGTACAGGAAGGTTGATCTTTTTAATCCATTTCTGCGTAGGAAAAGCTTTATGCAGTAACCATATCAAAAGAGGTCCCAATGCACCTCCAAAGAAGAACCAGTTGAGGGCACTGTAGCTGCCAAGTCTACCGAAAATTCGTTTAGGTCCAACCAATCCCCATATGACAGATGCATCGAAGAAGACGTTATCACCGGGACATGTCCAGGGACTGTTTGGAGGAAGTAGTTGATCATTGCATATGTTCTCGATGGAAGTCAGGAGCCACCATGCTACTGCGGTGTTCACTGACGAAGCTATTACAGTACCTATGCACTTCCGTGGGCAGCATAGGGGAAATAGATTAGAAAGACTGAAAAGTTCAGATACTTATGGTACTGGACAAATTAAAGCCAACTGAGTTTACTTGTTAATTGCTCCCGCATAACAATATGGGATACTGATATTAACTGTCAACCACAAGTGCTTCAACCGATGCAGTGACGTTTAAAACAACAAAAAGGTTTTGGCAGCTATATAATATCGTGGACTTCATGCTAACGGCTTTTCAAAACTAGTATGTTTTCCCATTCCAGAAGGTGTTAGTCATGCCAAAATCTTACCTGAATGCCGTTTCTGTTTTTTGTTAATGTATATTTGATTCGTGTTTTAACCCGTATTAGTTGGAAGGATATGCAGGGTAGACATACCTGGACTATAAACATAGATCTTGGTGGAATTTTCATGTAGTGACCTAGCTTGAAGTCGCTGAGGAAAGTTATTGCCTGGGCCATGCTTATATAGCCATAGGTCTTGAAGCAGACGTTAGCTATTGGTCTACCAGGATAAATGATTCCCATGATGTACTCTGTGATAATGTTGAGTCCTGGTGACTGAGAGGAGAAACAAGAAGGAAGAACCCTATTATATCTTTAAGAAAATCAAATAACAAAGTTGATTTTAGAGTTTAGAATCCAAGAAAATCTTGGCATACATCAATAACAATACAATTTCATATCCTGTTTAATCATCCCATTGTGTATTCTTTAGTATCCAGTTCACAGTAATGATTAATGTGGTTGCTATAATCCAGAAGAAGCAAGCTAACAAAAGAAAACAGACTATTTCTTTATTACTTACCACATTGGTCGTAGCAGTTATAATGCTAACTGGGAGAGTAAACAACAGAGCGAGGCCTGCGGCAAAAATAAGCCCCCACCATGGCATTTGGATCTCATCTCTCATGAAAATGCATAGTACCAGAGAAAGGACTAATGCCACTAAAAGAATGGAGTGAAACCACCAGCCAGGTATTGGCTCGTAATTCTTCATCAGTCTCGTGTGAATATCTTCTTTTGCACCTTTACTAGCCCGGTACTGCTGATATATATCCCTGTTGGAGTGATGGAAAAACTAGATCTTAAGTATAACCACACAAAATTGGCTCGTTAGGAATTGTTAACAAGTTACTATCTCATTTACTTACTTGCCATTAAACAGAGCCACATGAGTGAGGGTGGCTACAATAGCAGCAAAACCAATCCCATATGTAAGTGCGAAGAAAACGCTGAGGTGAATATGACCCTGCTTCAGATATGATGGCATGTCTATCTCAAACTTGTCATTAACAATGGAATTAACATCGTAAATTTCTCCTTTGTGATTGAACAAGTGTGAGGAGAAAATGGGGAACTTCCTAGCACCGTACAAGTTTAATCCCCAGTAAGCTACTGGGATAATTAGGTAGATGAGTGCAATGTAGCCCACGATGACATTGACGATGGCGAAGAATGGGGTGATGAGAGGACTGCCAAGGTACGAGGCAATGACGGACCAGTCCAGTGCAAAAGCTCCAAGGCCAAGTCCATGCATCCCTGACCCAATCTGATGGGCTGTGACTGACTTAGGAAATGCCCAGCACACCCATGAAACTGCCGACAGAGTTGGGAAAAGGTACCCCGGAAACACATACCAAGAGAAGCTACTGATAAGTGCAATCAAGAAGAATTTGCCTCTAGACATTCGCTGCCTGTCCTTCTCATGCAAAGCGCTTGTAGAAGGAATCCAATCAAAAAGGTCAAGATGGAACTTTTAGCTAATTTCCTCAAGTGATTTTCAATAATTAACATATTCTTGCTTGCTCTACTCTTACTGTAAACTGTTATATCGAAGCACAAGTAACTTTTCATCTTACGGTAAGTGGAGTGATAAGTTCGTAAGTTGCTTATAACAGTCAAATAGAGCTATTTCTTTATTTCCCTGTTAATAAGAAATGCAAATAAAATAATATACCCATTATAAATCATACACGGGTAGTGCAATTATTAGTTACTGTTAATTTTAATTCTTGTAATATTTGTAAGAACTTCCCCAATAATTATTATAAACTAAACATGCATAATTCTCCAATATCTATTTGTTTAAAAAGAAAACTCATCCAATCGAAGGGTAAATTTTCCTCAACAAAAAAAAAAACCGTGTCTACTTGGTAATTATTTCTCTGTTAATTGATTATATTCAGCCAAAACAGCCATATCTTGGTATGAAACGAGGAGTTCTTTATCAGTTATCACTATCCCCAGTTCTCCATTCCCAAAAGCTTGTCTCGAACTGGAAAGGTCAAACAAGAGAAGACAAGCCTATACAAGCAAATAGTTGTTGTTTACCTGAAAAGAGAAACCTGAACCAAGCTGCTCGGCCACCACATCTCCGCCGGTTCTACCACGTACTTCCTCATAATTCCGGCCCATCCATACCCCAAAACCTGCACAAAATGAAAAGGAAATGTTTTCACTACTAAACCATGACTTAATACAAAACTAAATACATTGCTTTTATATGTAGAAAAAAAGGCAAGGAAATAGTAACCTGGGTAGTGTTAACAAGCAGCCAACTAGCTAAGAAAGAGATCTTCCTGTGGTAAAATGCCCTAATAATATCAATGATACTAATAGCATACGCCGTGTTACCACCCACATTAGCAAATATAGAAATAAGGACGTGCTCTTTCACGTTGAAAGGACCCGGATTGAGCGAGAACTCTCTATCTCCGAGACCAAAAATCCGAAATTTTGTTTTGGGGAGAACCTTGGCCATGAAGCGACCGATGGGTAGGGTCGCGACTTGAACGGAGATCATTGAAATCACGAGTGGTTCGGTTCGGTAAGAGAAGAAAGTGTTGAGGAAAGCGAGTACAACACAAGAAATGAGTCCCAGGAACCACATGCGAAAGGTCCATACCGGGAGGCTAGAGTCATCAGTGGTTGGTACCGTGAGCCGGACCTGTTCGACGGGAGATACGTCTTTTCCTTCGATCTCCAAAGAAGACATTGTGATTGAGTTATGAATGAGGGAATATCTCTGTGAATGAATTAAGTAAAGTGGCAGAGATCACAGTCTGTGGATTCACGGGAGCAGCGACGAGTGGGTGTGTCATTAACTGGTGTTTGTGCTGAGAGAGAATAGGCGGGGAACGAGGGAGAGTGGTTAGAATTTATAAACTACACGGTGTACAGATTCTGTTAGGTCGGTATTGTTCTTTAGACAGTTGCGTTAGGATTACAGTTACAGTCTTCGAGAGTAGTCTTGATCTATATACATTTTTTGGTAAATTATAAATGCATGCTCGTAATGAACAATTGTAAACTACAATTTGCGTTGGTCTTGGATGATATACAGTTACTTATCGTATTGGTTGTTATATCTTACAGTATCCTGGTTTTCAATGATATATATATATCTTTATCTACCAAAATTGTTCATTAACATATCTTCAGTGTGTTATATACAGGTTTAGTATTATGGTGTCTTATTCAATCTTATAAATCTTAATTATTTATTTATATTTATTCCGTGTTTATTTACGTAAGATTCACATAAAACTTACATAAATAAATAGTTAAAATTTATGAAATAAAATAAAATACCGTAAAATTAGATAAAAAATGTAAACCTGTATAGGTATTGGTTTGGTTGCTTTTGCCGGTATAGTGAATCTTGAGAAAAGACTACAGGCACCCGATTTTTTCTCTTAGAGCTTACATTACATCACGTGTTTGTGGGCCATCTTTCCAACTACTTGAGACGAATGTTTCGCATTTATAGTAATCACTCATTAATGAAAGTGTGTTCTTTCGGACGGAAAAGGAAGTTGAAGGCTAGGTTGTTTACATTACTCATTCCCAAGACAACCTATGCTTGTTTAGCCTCTTTTTAACAATACTCTTCTACACTGTAATTTTTAGGGATATCCTAATTAATAAAAAATAACAAGGCGCAATTTACACTTAAATTTCTCAAATTTTAATATAATAAACATTTTACGAAAATATAGTAAATGGTAATTTAAAAATAGAATATATATTGGTAAGTTGTTAATATTTTTAAAATTTTAAATGGTACATCACTAATTATTTTTACCATCATATTTTACATAAGACTAGTTGAAAGAAGAAATATTTGCTTTCTTTTATTCCACATTATTTCATTTCACTTCACCCAATCAAAATTGTATTGGATTATTTTGAAGAATAAGATGTATATATAATGCAGGTACGCTATCAACTTTCGTGGTGCATATGCAACTTCGAATGGAACAATAGTGGTTACTTTTTGAAGTTAAAGTTTAGAACATTTTCAAAAAATAATAAAATCATATTATACAAACATACAAAGTACCTAAAATATTATTAAGATATTTAAATTCTTAGCTTCTTTAAACGAGAAGGCACACAAATTAATTGATCATGATAGAATTTTATTCAATAAAAAAATTATTTCAAATTGAACTAAGATTGATAATATTATCAATTATTAAGGTTACAAAAGGATATGCTAATAGTCAAGTTCTCAAAGAGTTAAAATACATTGTTTTATAACATGTATACAAATTAATAAATGAAATGAGTTAAAATATAAGTTATTGTTTTTTTTATTTAAAATTTAGAACTATTGGACAATTAGGAGAGTGTAATATTGGAACTCTCTTATTAGTATAAACATAACTTTTGGATTCCTTTAGAACGAAAATATATTTATAGTCATTTCCTTATCAATTGAATGATTCACAAATAATGTTGGAGGGTATACCAATATTTAAGATTAAAAATGACAAATTATTTCAAATATTATGACTTTTAATGATTTTTTAAAATGTTTCAACCTTTTTAAATACTAAATAACATAATTTTTTAGAGTCCATACATGTATTTTTAAAATTGGAAATGTGATTAACTCCATTAGTGCTACTAAGATGTGATGTCAGTTCTATCCGGCTATTTTTTAATCAAATCTTACTAAATTATATTCCAAATTACTTGTATGCCCTTAACTTCTGTGTATATGTTCCTTCTTAATTTTATTGTAATAATTTCTCTAACTTTTCCTCTTCTTCTTTGCACATTTCTATTGTAAACGCCTTAATGTTTAACAAATTGAATATGGAAACAATTGAAGCATCACATGAGAATGAAGAAACATAACTGAAATTTTACAATAGTCCCTCTTTGTGTCCCTTTTTTCTTGACTTTTGTGGAGTACCTAGCTTTTTTTTTTCCTTACGGAGTGGTAGAATAAAGGTATGGTTCACCTTTTTTCAGAACTTAGGTCTATTTAAAGTTTCATTAGACATTATATATACTGTCACATATTTGTCCCTCTTAAAATAATGACTAAGATGGTCATCAGGGTTTAATCTAACATAACTTACAGTAAAGATGACTTGTTTACATGAAATGTCACCGAGCCACTAAAGCCTACAACTACTTGTTTTAGCATTAAGGTCCACCATAAAAATGGATCTTTCAAACTTTATACTTCCATTGCTCCTAGTTTGACAAAATCTACTATCCATCGCAACTTGCTCTTATTTTTTTATTCTTAAATAAATTTTATCAAGATTATTCTCATCAGTGCCCATTTCTTGCTAATATTGTAATCATTAATACCTTAAAAGTGTAACAATGTAACATTTTAATCTATTAATATTATATAGTAATAATAAAAAAGCAAAAGTAAACTTCATATCTAATGTCATTAAGGGTATTAATTAATGCATTAATTTTTGCTACAAAATTATATCCATGAGACATCTTTGCAATATTATTGTGCATAATTTTGTGTTTTGGTCTTTTACTGACAAATGATTTGGAAATTTTCTCAAGTTCCTTAGACATAAAATCAATATATGCCTACTCAAATAACACTTTCATTTATTCCATTATTTCCTTAAATTTCCATCCAGTTGTACTTCTAACAACCTTCTAAAATAGAGTCTTGTGCACCTAAATTTTTTGTTTCTAAATCCAATTTTCATACATATGTATTGTGCATTTGTGATGCTTGATATCATGTAAAATATGAATGAGAGTATATACAAGACCTTACCAAAAAACCCATTCAATAGTTGGCATTAAGTAATAGTTATAACTATAAGAGAATATGCAAACATAATGTGTGCATAACAATGTAAATTTTATTAATAAATAGTTAGCATTTACTGACCTTATGTTGATCACTTAATCATTTCCATCAATCATATCAATACCCTCTACAAATAAACAAAGAAAAAGCTCAATGAAACAAAATTTTCTCCTTTCATTAATGCCTAAATAATTGGAAATCTTTGATAGTTTCTGTTACATCCAGTTGCTATTAATAATGATCTACTTAAGAATGTATTCCGGAAATATCCATCTAACTTAATGATCTGCCTACAACCAATTAAAAATAATCCTCAAATTTTAAAAATCGATATAAAATATTTACAAAATTGAATTTTATCCTTCCAATTATGTCTCAACAATAAACATTCCAATAGGATCACTCATTTGAAGCTTATTTTCATAACTCTACAACTTTGTATAGTGATAATTCATTGACCATGTTAACTTTCTCAATGCTAACCACTTTGTAACATTTTACTTTTGTAATAACATTAGCATATTTCTTATTCATATTACCCATCATTTATTTGATATTCCAATTTGGAATCCTCCTAAATTTGTTCAAGTACTATTTAGCAAGCCAATTAGATGTGAGCTATCTATTTCACATAGGTATATCCTATATATATGCTTTGGTTGTCTTTACAGTAACGTCTTCTTAATGGTTAGCCAAACCAACTACCATACACCCTTTATAAATAGCCAAGTTAACACTAAGCCTCTATCTTTGTTGCAAAAAATATCTTATGCTTTATATTATATATACCTACTATGGTATATCTTTGAATTAGCTTTTTGGATTTTTGTGACCTAGTGAACTTCATCCTAATATCAAAATTTAGACGACTAGGACAAATGTTTGAATTATACAAATAACTTTGATCTTTTTCTCTCTTCTTCTTTAGAAATTCCCAATCTTTCACTACAAGAAAAAGAAAAATTAGCGACAGAAAATTAGCGACGGAAAATAAATCGTAGTAAATTAGCGACGGAACTCCTATTTCCGTAGCTAAAATCGACGTAAAA
>JANIHZ010000006.1:11577954-11600063 GCA_027478365.1 Erythroxylum rufum | reverse complement strand
AAGAGCTATTTTGTAATTTTAAAAATTACTTAAAATAGTGCTTAGTATTAACTAGTATCCGGACTATATTGTCCTAGAATCAAAATTGATGTAACATTCAATATGGTATTCATAAGTAAAATGCTTTAAACCGTTGTATTATAATTAAATCCAAGGTTCAATACCATGTTATTTATATGTTTGGCTTTATCTATCATTCAACAAAAGACTGTCCCATTATCAGCTTGCACTAATAATTTTTATTACATTGCTTCACGTTAATCTACCATAAGCCATCGGCTTAATTGGATCTTAAATAATTCATAACATATAAATTAAACTTGTACATAATACCAATCTTCTCTCTAGTATTTAATTTTAGGGTAGGATTTCTGTGATACAGCTATACTGGTAGAATGAGAGTAGATAACGGTTGGACATTTAAAAGTTGCATTTTGGTGTAAGAGGACAAGAAAGAAAGAAAGAAACAAGGAAATTAAGGGGGTGTGGGGGAGGTGTGCGTCTGAGTCTCAGAAGGCACATGGTTCGTTAGGTAATATGTCTCAACTTACTTGCTCAGAAGGGAAGTGAGCAGTGATGTATATACGAAAATGTGTAGTCCAATCACCAAAAATGCCTCAAGAAGCTATCTTCTCTTATGATCACGGAGTATGTAAAACAAAGGACAGCAACCAACTCAAGGACACCATTGTTCACAAAAGCTCCAGACCAAACCTGATCAGTAAGCCAACAGAAGTGAGCTTTTCTTTGAATTGGTCAAGGGTAAAGTGAGAGAAGGTCTCCACCGTAACAAATTAACCCATCAGTCAACACAAAAGTTACGTTAATCATGGTAGTTCGTGTGGGCATGTCGTGCAAGCCCACATGCATATTCGAAAACGCTATAAACGTCTCACTAACGCGGGTAACTCACAACTCAAGTACTCGCGTACTGCTAAATTTGTTGACTTGTCAGGATTCTAGTGGGTCTGACTCAAATTTCAATAGTCCAGTCTAAGCTCGATGTTCTACTTCGCAGGTCTACAATTACATCAAATAAATATTAAAATGTTTGACAAAAAACGGATAGAACTGAGACTTATCATGAATTCCAACGGGGACTTCGGATGCCCAAACCTATCAGTAGTGTGCATCGACACAAAATCTGATCAAGGATCCACACAACCTTGATCTAAATACTATTCCCCCCTATATTGGATAGTCTGGAGCAAGAAATTCGACTGTTACCACTAGTTATCTTACAAAAACTTAATCAAGTTGTCCACAAATGGATACAACCAACGCACTTCAAAACAGGTTCATTCGAAGACGCCACGACTGAGGACGTGGTTAATGTAGATTTGGACAACCCTTTTGCTTGTGAATTTCTAAAAGAATTGTCATATCTAAAATTCAAGTTATCAGCACTGAAAATTTACAATGAAATTATAAATCTAACAAACCATGCAATGAGATTTGGATAAATTATAGATTTATATGGAGTTACTGACTCAACACATGTTAATTGTAAGAGATTGGTATTAAACACTCTCCATAATATTAATAGTCAATTTTAGACAATTAAAAATGCATTTGAAATGAAAGAGCAATGTATAAGCTATGAACAATATATGTAGAATTGATACAGTTTCTTTAAATAAAAAAATAGAAAGAAAAATATCTTATCATAATTGCATGATCACAATTACATGATTGTGGTTCTAGAAAATACGCAGGAGAATAATATGAAATCACTACAATTATGAGAAAGATACTTTAAAATCTTCAAGTCTAATCTTCCCTTCTAAGCTTAACTGCAAAGCAATAGTGAACTTGTCTCAAAATTTGCAAACAATAGTAGATGAAAGAGTCATGGTCATGACATCAGTGATTTATGCTTTAGCTAGAATATGATGGATGAAGAGAACTTTCTTTGCAATCTAAGTCTCTCACAAAATAAATGTTAATTTTAATATGCTTGGTAAAGTATAAGAAACTGTATCTACGTTAAGGAACATCAATAAGATTATCATACAACGAGGTGGGTTTTAGATTACATAAGCCAATTTCACAAGGAAGAGATGTGATCAAACATAATTTAAGATGCAAATGCAATACTACATCTATTCAACTACTATAATGAGTACCATTGGGTTGTTTATTTGCACTTTAAGAAATAAAATTAGATCCAAAGAAAATGCACTAGCTAGAGGTAAATGATGGTCTCTAGGACAACTAGCAAATCAGCATCAAAGTAGGCACTGAGATGAGGATTAAGGTTTTAGCTAAATGTAGGCCATGAGAGGTTATTGATCATAAATATCAAAGAATCCATTTAAGTACAATATAGTGAATGTTGATAGCATAATGAAGAAATTATAAGACTTTGCTAACAACAAATTAAATATCAATAAAGGAACAAAGATACTAATGAGTACTACAGTTCTATGATATTCAATAGGATTAGAGAGGGGAGTGTCATGATTTTTAGAGAGAGGTAGGATGGAAGTTATAGATCTTGGTATAGGTTTGGAATTTGAAAGATAGGTACGAGTGAGAAGATCTTAAGTGAACTTTGTTTGTGTAAAGAGAAGGTCATATGGTATGAATTTAGCTTCAATTCTAAGGGAGTAATGAATGGATCCAAGGTATTTATTATAAAAGGTAGTATTAATGTTATGGATGAGAGAGAAGATGAAGGATTATGAAGAATTTGTAACCAAAATATCATCCATGAAAATGAAGAGGAATGTGGTATTAGTGAGGGTGGAATGAATAAAGAGAGAGTTGTTGGATTCTGAGGGAGTAAAGTTGAGGTCAAGAAGTTTTTAACTTCATTAATAAAACTAAGTATATAGAGCTCGTTTGAGACCATAAAAGACAATATATAGATGATAAACATAATGGGCATGATTGGGATTAACAAAACTTGGTGGTTGAATTATGTACACAGTTTTTTGAACATTAACATGGAAAAAAAGTATTATTTACATCAAGTTGATAAATTAGCCGATTTTTAGTGACACTTGTTGTGAAAATGATTCGAATAATGGTTAGTTTGATAACAAGGCTGAATGTATCTATGTACTCAATGCTAAGAGATTGGTGATATCCTTTAATAACTAGACGAGGTTTATAGCACTTTATAGAGCCATTTGGTTTATTTTTAATATAGATGACCAATTTACAACCAATAATGTTGATATTAGGAGGAGGAGGGACAAGGTCCAAGTTTGGCTATAATATAGGTTTTAACTCACCTTATGCAACTTGATACCAGTGGAAGAGTTTTTTAGGTCGGGTGAAAGAATTAGGATCAAATTCTTGAGTGGGGCTATGATAGGTGACATAGTAAGAGAAGTTACAAGGTATAAAAGTTTTGTCTCAAGTTTGAGTGAACATTGGATGTTGATGTGCTGAGGGTGGTAGAGGTGATAATGGTTCAAGATAGAGGTAGTTTATAGAGATATATATTATGTACGTGAAAGTAAAGATCGTGGGAGTAAAGATAAGGATATCTGAATGATGGAGGATGAAAGATTAGTTTAGAAATAGTGGGTGTTTAAACTTATAAAAACTCTACTTTAATGAATTAAAAATGTTAAGAAATATAAATTTTATTGGTTTGGGGGGTCAAAGCAATGTTAACCTTTGTATTTTAATAGGTATTTGAGAAAAAAATAAACGACGTGAACTTGGGTTTAAGTTTGTCAAACCGTTTGGATCCAAAAATAATGACATCTAAAGACACAAAGATGGGACATGTTAGGTTTGGCTAAAAAAGGGTGCCATAACGTGAGTTATAATTGATAATAGGTATAAGAAAAAGGTTTATGAGATACATGGTAGTAGAAAAGGCTTCAAACAAAAAAAAAACTTTAGAAAGAGAGGCATGAATAAGAAGATTGAGGCAAGTTTCTAATTTGTCAAATTTAATAGTCATCAAGTCCATTTTGTTGGAGACTGTGAGGATGAGAGAGACAGTATGAAATTCCATGAGTTTTAAGGTTGCAAAAACGCTTTTGATGAGTTCATTAGATCCATCACATTAAAAAATGTTGATGGTGGTGGGAACCATGCTTTCAATGTGAATTTTAAAGTGTTAAAATTGGTGAATGGCTTGTGGTTTATAAATTAAAAGATAGATCCATGTGAAATGAATAAAAAAGTTTGATAAAGATAATGGAAAAATGGTGCCCAAAGACAATCAAGTACTTTTACATTGGAAGCATGAAGTTCATAAGTTTATTACATAAAGAACTTGACAATTGAGAAAGAGTTTTATTTCAATGATGTCCAAGATAATGATGTAAAATGTCATAGAAAACATGATAGGTTATGAGAGCAACAAAATTATTAAAAGCTTATGGGATTTATATGGGGTAGAGATTACTATAGATATTACTTCGAGAAGTGATATCTTAGTTTATAAATCCTTCATAATATAACAACAAGGGTTATACTCAATAGAAGAAGAATTGTCTTTAACAAATTTGGAAACAAATAAAAGATTATAAGTGAGTTAGGGATAATTAAAATATCACAAAGAAAAAGAGGTTCAGGTGTATGTGCAGAGTTAGTGTGACAGTAGATGTAATCGAAAGAGTGTTATTATTACTAATGAGCACTTAGTTAAGTCCTTCATATGGTCTCACAGATTTAACAAGTTATAAATTAAAAGCCATATAACAGGTCACAACTATGTTTGGTAACCATTCAATTATTTCATTTGAGGTAAGATGGTTACTGGTGGATTCATTTTGAAGATTCATAGTGGTAAAAGCAATTTGAAGGTCATTTGAAGAGGTAGGTTGGACATTATGGGATTCACAATACCTAAATTGTGTTCTTCCAACAATATGACCCTTTTGTAACAATTTTGGTATTTATGAGTATTGTTTATGTAATTAGGCCGAATGGGTTATTAGACTATGCTAAATAATATTGGTTAAAATAAAGGTAGGTTATGAATTTGGCATGTTTGGCACGATGAAATATAATTTTAGTTAGTCTGATGACCTTACCTAATAGATGAGGCGGTGGGATAATTGAAAATATGGAGTTTAGTATTTGATGAATTTAGATAATAGTTACTTTTTCCTTTGTTGTTGCGATGGTGGTTGCCTCATTGGTCATTATTTTTGTGAGTTCTATTGCTAAGATTTATAACCACCACAAATGCAGTTCAGGTAAGTTGACATAAAGGGAATGGTAATTAGTAAGATATTGTTCATAGAGAAGGAGTTTGGCATAGAGGTCTAAGAACAAAGGTAGAGTGTCGTGGTTATCTATAATGGTGACAAAGAATTTATACTTTAATATCGGTCTATTGAAAGCAAATAAAGCAAGATCTTCATCAAAAATTAAATTTTCAATAATAGTGAGGTCTTCAATGGTGGAGGAGATAATTGATAAGTACTATATGATAGAGGAGTCACCTTGCTTAATAGTGTGGAGATGACATCATAAAAGTGACATTGGGTGGTGATTTACTATAAAATTTTGTATTTTAAAGGTTTTCTAAAGGTACAAGGTATGGTGCATCTTAGAGTTAGCGATGTAATAGCGAGAAAGAGATGTAGTCAAACAACAATAGATAAGTCACCCCATCTTTAACCACCAAAGGAATTTGGGAGATTTGTATTCAGGGAAGGACATGCTAAGCTTTAAAGGTGGTGGATGCTACCCCCTAACATAACCAAATAGGTCACAGTAAGAGTATTGATTGTACTTGGTTTCTCCAAATCAAATAATTACTTATAGCAAAGGTGATAGTGATGAAACTTATTATATTGGTAATTAAAAGTGTTGTGATTGTCAGTGTTTGAGTTATGGTGATTGGTGTCATATTTGGAGTTAATGGATAATAATATCTTACAGATGATGAGAGGAATGGGTGATTAAAATTGTTAGAAGGCAAGGAAAAAAATTGTTATGGGCTCTTAGTACCATGAATATGCAATGTATAAGCTACATTTTCATTAATGAAAAGGAAAAATATACATATCCAATTTACACATTTTCTTTAGGTGTAAAAATAGAAAGAAAAACATCATATCATGATCAAATAATCATAATTACATGATTATAGTAAGTGAAGAGATTTAATTTAAAGACAACTCAAATTTTGAACCTGAATTCAAGCTATTATTACTTTCAAAAAAGGGTTGAGAAAATATTAGCTTCGTAAAGACAAAGACATAGAAGAAGAAGAATATTTGCCCCAAAAAAACTACTCACCAAAATAAAAAGTAGATATAAATTTGAGTTATACAAATACATATAAGAAGTTAATAAAAGGAGGTAAAAGCTTGAATTAATATAAAGTAGTTGAGGCACAATTGTAACCATTGAATACTAGTTTTAATCAAATCCTAAACTATATATGAAGAAAATACTTGACCAAACTAACAAAACCAATAACATTAACGAACTGGTAAATATTATATACTTGTTTATTATAAAAGACAAGACATAAAGGAATGCATAAACATAAAGAGGAGAATGAAGAGTTACTATGAAGGGGAAACTTAAAGTAATTCCTATAGAACTGCTAAAGAAATAAATCCCAAGAATGTGAACCTATCCAAAAATAAAATTACGAGCCTAGGTACAAGAGCACAATATAATGCTTATGAAGCTATAAAAGAAAAAGATGTGATACCATAATAGAGAACATTATAAATGAAATAATTAGATAATATCCAAGATTAGTATAACTAACCTTAAAATTTTAACTTGGACGAGTCATGAGAAGACATATATTAATGTAAGATCAAGTGTAAAGAGGAAAAAAGAAAGCCAAATAGGATTTGAAGATGAAGAAAGAGTATAGTAGCTTAATCAACATAAAGATGTTATTGTCATTAAGTAATGATATTTAACTATAAGGTGAAGAGAATATCGATAGATAATGGGGGCTTGGTAGATATCCTATTTCATAGCCTCTTTTAAGAAATAGGACTACAAAATATTTAATTAAATCTAACATATTCACCATTAATCAGTTTCAGTAAAGACTTGATATATATGGAAGGAAATATAATTTTTCTAGTAACATTAGGGATATATTAAAAAGGAAAGAAATAGAGTTTCATGGTTTTCACTTGGCTACCCATAAATATGTGTGAAATTGATCTGAAATTGATAGTGCATAGACAAAACATAAATCCCAAATTCAAACCTATGAAATAGAAGAAAAAGGTCATCATCAAAGCGACACAATAGGTGATACAAGAAAAATTGATAAAAGGTTAGTTTCATTAAGAAATTTGAGTACCTATAATGGTTAGAATACATTGTGATAATCACAAAGGCAAATGCCAAATAAAGGATGTCTGTGGACTTCATACACTTGAACAAGGTGGCTATGTTTTTATAGATGCATACTCAAATTATAACAATTTTTAAATGTATGAGCCAAATTAGTGTAAGATAATCTTTCATTACCCACAATAAGATTTACTACTATTGAGTGATGCCTTTCAAACTAAAAAATGTTGGTTTAATGTACTAGATATTGGTAAATATCAATGGTATGATAGTAAAGAACTATAAGCAAATAAGGCCATACCATATACTTGCCTGAACTTTTTTTCCACCATATAAAGGTACAAAATGAAGATCTAAAGAAATATCTGTTCATTTTTTTAAAAAAAATTCTTAGTCTTTGTGGTATGCCAAAGAGAAATAGAGGAAAATCCTTAAAAGATTTTATTATCAACGTGGCAGCTATTAAGATCAACAAAAACATTCAAAACTTATAAAAATGATAGTTGACTTAGCACGATTCTCATTCAATTTTATGGATAAGTATTTTCCCTTTTCTTTAAATTTTGAGACAACTAAAAAAATTTGAATGGAATGCAAATTCTTAAAAAGAATTCAAAGATTTAAAGGAGTACCTCAGGTATCCCTCACTCCTAGCTATGCCACTGTATATCAAAGACTTGTTCTTAAACATGTTCATTTCTAAAGTTCTAGTAAGAGATATCAATAATCAAATGATAATTTATGACGTAAGCAAAATTTTATAGTGCCTAGAGTTAAGATATTTGAACATCGAGAAACTCATTTTGGCATTAGTTATGATAGATAAAAAGCCTATATATTACTTTTAGACACATTTTATAAATGTAGTCACAAATATGCCTCTCCAATATAATCTTCATAGATATGAAGTTCTAAAAAGAATGTTCAAGTGGAGTTTTGAATTAAGTGAATAATCCACTATATCTTCAGAAGATTCGTAAAGTTACAAGTGATTGCAATCTTCATAATATTATTTAAAGGATTAAAAGCAAAAAAATTTAGATCTAACATCGATATAATGGATTCGTTTATATAAATGGAGCATCTAGAGACGAAGGAAGTGAAGCTAGTGTGTGCTTACAAGGAAACTATAACATAGTCATCAAATCTTAACAAAGTTAAAATTACAAAATAACTAATAATAAGACATAATATGTTCTAGTGTTGTGTTCCCTTAAGTCTGAAGGTATCAAGCAAAAAGTCTCTTCCATAATACATCCTTAAATCATTAACTTAGTTAAAGTTACATACAAAACTATCCTTTAAGAGTCAAACATAAAAGTAACTCAAACAAAAGAAAATTATCTTGAACAATTGTCTAGTATATATTGAGCATACATAACTATTCCAAGGATCACCACAAGAGAATCTTAATTTACTCTAGCCTTTAGAATTGAAGTATTAATCTCCAAAATTGAAATCTATGAATAGCCAACTTTTAGGAAGGTGGAAATAAAAATAACTTACAATTCCAATTAGATCTTGTTAAAAAAAAGAGAAGGAAGGAAAGATTCAAAAAAAGTAACATCCTAATAAAAGGTATAGATGCTTAACTTGTGATGAACAATAATTCATGACCTAAAACAAGGCAGTCTAGTCTTAAGAGGAATATATGTAACATATAGATTGGAAGCAAAGGGAAAGCTTGTCGTAAATTAGATTTATCTATGTAAAATTCAAAAAGTTGTCATACCTGATACTTGTCATTTGGATTAATAAGACGATAGTGAGATATCCTAAATATGAAACAAACAACACTAAAGACTATTATTTGCAATAGCTTTATTTTAAGTTTGTTTGCTTTATTTCTATATATTGGTCCATAATGGCACCCAAAGGATGGTTAAACTGATTACTAGTGAAAATTTTAAAATTATTATTTAAAAATATAATTTGATCAAATTTATAGAGAATGATATTAAGAAATAGAAATGTAGTTAAGTATGATCATATAAATATCATTATCTTTGTGTGTGTGTGTGTGTGTGTGTGTGCATGTGTGTGTGTGTGTGTGTGTGTTTGTATTTAGATTATTATCAATCGAAGTTTCTTAAGCTTGAAAGAAATTCCATAATATAAGGAGCACTACCAAAAACACTTTAATGTGTATATACAAAATATTTGCGGTAAAATACCCTTCCAAAATATACGAAGTTAAAAACTCATCCAAAGTGTTTCTTATTAAACAAACAAACCAAAAGAATATTCAAAATAAATATTGTTGAAAACACAATAGAATATTCTAAGTATAATTTGAATCTTTTTATTAAAGTTACAAAATTCATTTTTCAACTTTGTACTCCTTTTATTTGAAATATTCACTCTGGTTGTTATAATAGTCTACAATTAAATGCCTAATCTTTTTTTCAAGAGCATTAATAAGTTTGCTATCTCAGTTATCTCCTTTTTCATTTTTGTCCTTCACATAAGCCAACTCCTTCACAATCCTCTCATTTTGTTACAGCAACTCCCTGTTGCACTAAAAAAACCTATCCATCTCAACATAAGTTCACTTATTACAAATCATGATTTAGTTAATAGATTGAATAATAATAATATAATTATTACAAAATGTACATAGTTGAAGTCTATTAAATTCAAACTAAAATGGTGCTTTAGATGATAATGCATGTTCTCCTATAACTCGTTGTATATGATTCTTTTGTACTCTATAATGACCATTCCTTTAAAAGTCTAATGCCTAATATCATTTTTTCGACATTCCAAAGAGGATAAAATATCGCATCTTTAGATCTAAGATTCTTCCCTTTATCTTATTTCGAGGGAGCAGTATGAGGCATTAGCCCAAAGTTCTCTACCTTTTTTGCTTTTCAGATAAGTCAAGTCATTTGATTATAATCAGTAGATATTATCCTACTTAAGGCCATCCTTAATAAAACCATGGTCATTATTAGTGTGAAGAATATAATGATATAAAGTTAAGGTAAATATTTAGATGAAAAATATATAGGCTTGTCAAACTATAACACTTACATCCAATTAAAAATTCTCTTTTTAATAGTTGTTTGTTTGAGGGAAAGGTTTTTTTTTAATTCAATAAAGCTTTGTCTTAAAGCTTTAGGAGCTTATCAAATTTTATCCTCTTATTAAAATATAAATTTACTTCCCCTAAACTTGCTTAAACTCCTAATTAGTACCATCTTTAAGAGAGAGAAAAATGACACGTGATCTCTAGCCATAAGTTTCCTTTGGAGGTTTAGCTAGATACATACTAGGTTTGACATTAAAACTATACCAATCGACTAGTCTTATGTAAGATTTTATTTGGAATATATATTTAAATAATTTTAGGGTAAGTTTGATACTTCTCAAATAGAAAGTTGTAAGGAATGATGTAATATGGTATAACATCAAGGGTCAATATTCATGCTTATATCTTGAAAGTTCAAGTCATTTGAAGTAATGTCATTCAATATTTGAGGTTGTTATAGTAAGCTCCTACTTCATCAATGTAAGAATGAAAAATATAAAGGAATTGGTAGCTAATCTTTACAAATGTAAGAATGAAAATTTTTAACTTGATACTTTTGAAAGATCTAAACCTAATTTTACGTAAATATTTGTTCAACGTGATAATTTTCCATATTTTTATGAATGGTTTTACAAGCATATGAAAAGATGAGCCATTATTCTGCAAACTATGATGTAAATTTGTCAATGGCAATCATAAAAGCAGACAAACCAAGTCCAAAATTTGCATATCAAAGACACAAATCTCCATATGGAGAATGCATAAATAATGTTGAACCAAAAGTTCACATGCTAAAAGGTAGATTTGTCAATATAGATCGTGTAAACAAAAATGAAGAGTTAGAATGGTAAGACACAGATCTATCAATGGTGATTGTGTAAACAAAATTAATCAATAGTTCACACATTAAGGACACATATATGCCAATGGAGATTATAAACAAAGATAAGCCAAGATTTAATATGTTAAATATATAGATCAATCAATGGTAATCGTGATAATGAAGATGAAGAGTTCACATGATAAGATATAGATTTGCTAATGATGATATTGCAAACAAAGACAAACAAGTATTTTGCATAGTAAGGATGTAAATTTGCAAATGGTGATTGTATAAACAAAAATTAACCAATAATTCATATAAAATTATAGACCTATCAAAGGCAATTATGTAGCAACATCACAAAAATGCTAAAATAGATGATAAAACACTTAAAAAATCTTACAATATGTCAAAAGAAAAATACGATGCTAGAATTAAAATAAAAAACAAAAATCATCAAAAGCATTAATAAGATATGTTTACAAAAGGCCATAAAACTTGCTCCCTCACATTAAAGGGTTGACCAGGCACATGAAGTAACTTCATCATTGATAAGAGAGGGAACATTAGCATTAAGCTTGTTATTGCAATTCAAAATCAATACTACAAATTCATCCTTGTGATTATCATCCTCTACACCTCCTCTAGTGATGTTGGTTTTGACAAGCATATCTCCAAAGAGTACGTCATTAACATTTAGGTTTGGATGTCTCACCCTCAACAATACTCAAAAGCCATTAAAATCTTTGATGGAGTCAATTATCTTTCACAGTTGAGTGATTAAAAAATCTTACTATCTAAAAATTCCCTACAAATCTAAATCCTATACTGACCAGTGTCTTATTCATACACGGCCTCTTTGAGCAACTTATTGGTTGTGGTGAGTTATTGAAAAGTAAACTCAAACATATCATAAACTTGATTCAGCTATGCTACCTCTCCAGCATTGGTCTCTCTCAGTGTTACAAGATCCTTGTTTAACAACTCCATGTTACTTATCAACTAATCTTTCTTACAAATAAACCTCTTAATCTCTAAAATAACCTAATCATTGCAAATAGCCAAAGAGTGTAAGGCCTTTAAGTAAAGGTGAATGAGGAAGCACAAGCACATTGATGATAAAGACAATCACACATATTAATGAACACACAACCGTAAGAAACTTACTCGAGCCATATTGTGCTTTTTTAAGGAACAAGGGGTTTCTTATGTTCCCTTACCTAAAAAATGCTCGTTCCTAGGGAAACCATACCTTAACAAACCTACAAATCCACACTAATAGTTCTGAAGACAAAATATTTCAACTTTATATCCCAGTGAGGGTAAAAAATCCTCTTCCTTAAGCTTGTTAGAAAGTAAGGGATGCTCAATAGGGAGGGTGGCAGCAACGCTACCTCTTTGACTACTTCCATATGATGGTTGTCAGCTCACTCGATAGAGATGACCTCCTACCCCAATTGAACATCTTTGTTCTTCTTCTTCAAGGTATCCATAACACTATTTAATCCTTTCTTATTACCTTATTCATTAACTTCTTTACAATATTTTCAACATAATAAAAAATGTTAAATAATTAAAGACCTAAAAAGAAATAAGCAAGAAAGGATGAAAATGTATGCGTTTTTGTATTTGAAACCCTAAATTCTAGCAGGACGTCCTCTTCCAACATTGCTTCTTTTGGGGTAGGTGAAGATTCTTATATAACAAGATTCACACTAGATTATGTAGCACTGTATGGTTTATATACCTCTGGTTAAATTAGGGATAACATCTTTTTATATAACCCTAAATGACCAATTACTATTATCCTCTAAACTAAGGAACACAAACTTCTTCATCCACTTATATGTCCTCTAGGAACACAAACTTCTTCATCCACTTATATATCCTAGGCTTAAAGTTGAGACTATACCATCCCAAATGCTTTCTTGAAGGCCTAATTTGATTCATAAATTTAGAAAGTTCTAAAGAAGGCTTAGCCTCTCTTAGTCAACAAACCACCATATAGCATATAACTATAATCTAAGAATGAGAGTATAACTGCCTTAGACGTAGGTTAAATCATCAATAATATTGTGGACCATATAATAAAAAGCTATTTTTTGTTACTTTAATTTAAACTTCAATCAATTCATTCACATAATATCTCAAATAAAAAAAGAGAGATAACACAATCAAATCACCTAAAAAAATTCAATCTTTATTCATTTTTATTTGGGTCCAATTAGATTTTAAAATTCTTAAACTAGTAGTTTATAGGATTCTTTTCTAAGGTTTACATTTTCTTTTTCTTTCTAGATTAAAAATAAATTATCTTGCTAATTTTGTAGTTAAGTGTTATAGCCTTATATCATTCTTAAAGGCATCAAAGTATACAATAGTCTCTCTAGGCCTAAGAATATAAACCCTCTCGTCTCTGCACAGGGTTGACACACAAATATACTAAGGGATGTTGAACCTAGTCAACAACTCTTCCAAATTTGCAAGTTTCAATTGATCCATATAGCTCTCAATTTCATACTTGTCAATGCTTCTTAGAAATTGATATAGGCTAAAGGCCAATTATACGATAGCATTTATGGTGACAACACTCCCATACCCTAAAAAAGTTGTAGTTTAGGCTATTAACCTTTAGGGTGACCATATGTCCATATATCTACATCACCATGTTTTCAAATATGCAACCTATAGCAATAAAATGGGAAATACTTCAAAAGTAAAAGGTTTTTAATCTCTTTATGAAACACTTTCTTATAAACTTGAAACTTGGAATTTGATTTTAACTTAAGAGCTCTATCAACTGAGAATCCTTCAACATCCTTTTTTGTAGATCAGAAGATCGCCCTTATTATTACCTAAAGAAAACCTAATATTATTGATGAGTCCAATCCAATAAACATCACACAAAATTATCAAACACCATTTTTCACAAAATCTTCTTGCTGATTTTGGTGAATAAGTTAACATAATTGTGCTTTTTCTTAGTAAGGTTAAAAATATGTTTTACCCATAAGATCTTTACTAAAATTTAAGTTAAACCTTAATAAATGTTGATGTTTAAAAAATACTCTTTATAAATTGTGTCATTTATTCCGCAGACTAACAAAACTCTAAATTTCTTTCAAGGTTTCCTCATCTTGCTTATGTAGTTTTTTCTTTTACGTTTGGGGCATATGTAAGCAGAGTAGGTAGCAGACATGGCCCTTAAATCTTCTTCCTATCTTTGTCATCTAACAGCTCATTTTCTTTTCCATAGGCATCTTCTTACTCATCATATTCTTTTTTCTCTTGAAAGGATTCATAATTCTTAATTCCATTATTCATCATCACAACTTAAGCCACTCACCATTTTCTTTTTTTTCACCATGGACTTGCTAGGCTATAGATTCATTCACTTACAAAGAAAAGGTCTCATCTTAGTTGTTACTAGTAAACATAGGAAAGTCACCAAACTCATCCAAATGATCATGAGATAAATGCACAGGAGAATGAGGGGGACTAAGAACAAAGAGTGATGATTGTGAATCATATATAGCTTCATCCCCATTCATTTTATGTGCCTCATTCCCACAATTTTCTTTATGCAAATCAAATGTTTGAGATTCTATAATATTCTCCAGGTACTCACTATCAAATATTTTCTACATGGTAGATTCACCTCGTACTCCATCATTGCGCTGCAACTTATTCTCTAGAAAAGTAAAAGGACCAGGAAGAGTATAAAGACGAGGATGCTCATTCCAACTTTTCTAAGAACTTCTTTACAATGACCTTATATATAGAGGTGGAAGAATATGATGTTACCTCATGGACTACAGCAAAATTTTAAAGGAATAAACCCATCTACCTTAGAATTGCAATATATATGTTCATAGTATGGAGGATAAACGCCATCACGAGAATGACTCTATCCTTTTCCACCTTTATCAAATATATCGATGAGGATTTTATACAATTCATATTCCATCTCTAGACTTCTATTAATATGATCTCTGTCTTCAGTAGTGTAGAAATGGAAAAGTAGCAACAAAGCCCAAATTAGAGAGGAGCATCAATAAAGAGGACAACCTAAGGCAAATAACTTTTGGGGATTTGAGATTTCAAAGATTTAGGAACTACGTCAACCGTCTACGTGACTTATATGGGTATCAAACTTAAAAAAGCAATGTAAACAAAACTGGAAAAAGTTCCATTAGTTTGAGAGCTAAATGACATTATTTGTAAGTCATTCAAATATTTTTTAAACATTAAGATCAAACTTAAATTTGAGTGAAAATCTTAATAATTGAACAAAGCTTCAATTTTCTTAATATAACTGCCCACAAAATAGTTGCAATATGTGAATGAAATATATACTTTGAATAATAGCATGGTACAATAACTAACAACGAAAGTTTAGAAACCTAATTAATGTAACCCTTTGGTGGCTTTATATTTGTAATACATATTGTTAAGATATTTGTTACGATATCTTTTTAATTAATTTCAGCTTTATTTGTAATTAGACATAGTTAGATATATGTGGAATATCATTATGATAAGTTATCTACCTTAAGTGGGATTCTTGAAGAAAAAGGTTGCATGAAGGATAAAATCCTAGTGAAGATAGGAATTATTTGGGATAATATCACCATATTTTATTAAGGATAATGCACAATTTTTTTGGTGATTATGGAGCTATCTTTGGTAGCCTATTTTGGTGATTTGTGTTATCTAAGGCAACTGGATTTTTCAGTGATTTTATTCATCTTAGGCAGCTGCATGTTCTCCACTTATTTTGTGAATTTTTTGGGCTATCAAATTATCATTTTTATGTTGTAAAACGCCCAGTAGACTGGTGTGGTTAAAAAGGTCTATTAGTTGTGATGAGACGATTGTTCGTTTGTTGAGATTTATGGCTATTGTACGTGGGATGCTTCAATGCTTATTTCGAGGGTTCACAACAGGATTCTTGGTGGATGACTTCCTATATTCTCGATTGATAAAGCTACATATTTAGAGGAGTGTTTTTACCTCAAGTGCTTTTCTTTGTATATGCCTTTATATGATTTAATCACTTGAGTTGTCTTATTCTCCTCTTTAGTATCAAACATTGTTGTGAAAATCCTTTATTGAGGTTGGCACAAAGTGGTCATATTATTGGGAGTGAAATACTTTCACGGTGTGTGAGGAAGAGTGAATAGTATTAAGGTTTAAGTGATGTCGGCTCAAATATTAGTTGTCAATTTTTTAATTGTTTTTTATTTTTTCCCTTTACGTTTTTCTGAAAAATTAATAGATGCTGACACAGTTGCTTTTCATCAAGCAACTGATAGAAACAGTTCAAAGTAATTACGGCAGAACTAAGATCTTTGTGACACTACATCTTTCGGGACTTTCAATTGTTATTAAAGCATTGTTCACCTAATCAGAACTTGATTGGTCAAGTTGGTGTAAATCCGTGTTTTGCAATTATATCTAAAAAGGGGCATCAATAACCAGGCCACCATTATTAAATGGCTCAAATATCTTGCTTGGAAATCAAGAATGAGAGTATTCATTCAAGAACAAGGAACCAAAGCATAGAATTCAGTTTTGAATGGCTGGAGGCATCCAATGACGATTGATAAAAAGGGTGAAGAGGTACTTAAAGATCCATCTGAATGGATAAGGGCTGAAGTAGAAGGAGTGCCTGGAAATTTTCAAGTAATGCACACTATCTTCAGTGTAGTAAATGAAGGTCGCTTCACTACGATATCAACCTATGAATCGATAAAAGAAGTGTGGGACACTCTGTAAACAATACATGAGGGATCAAAATTGGTGATAACTTCGAAACTTTAGATGTTGGTATCTAGATTTGAAGAGCTAAAGATGGATGAAAGACAAATTATAGGAGACTTCCGTGAGAGACTACGTGACATTGCAAACCAAGCACATCAACTTGGGAAGAAGTATTCGAATCTGAAACTCGTCAAGAAAACATTAAGATCATTACCTCCGAGATTCATCTGAAAATTAAAGCCATTAAAGAAACCTATGATAGGAATGAATTATCTTTGGAGAAAGTAATTTGGATTTTTACCAACTTTGAGTTGAATTTATTGAGAGATAAACGAGAAAAGAACAAAGGATTGGCATTGCAAGCCGAGGTTGAAAAGTCGTGAATGACTAGGAGATGAATCCGATGAGAAAAAGGATACGGTGTTATTGAAAATAAATTTCATCAATTGCTTAAAAAAGATGAAGAAAGATAGGCCAGATTTTAAGCAAAATGGTGGAAACTTATCAAATAATAATTTCAACTCGAAAGGGTAAAAGAAAGGTGAAGAAAATTCAATGTCATGAATGTCAAGGATTCAAACATGTGCAAGTGAAATGTGCTAACACTTTAAAGAAGAGAAAAGGGAAGTATTATACGAGCACTTGGAGTGAGAATGAATCTGAAAGTAATTATGGTAGTGAAGAGGAATTTGTGAGTAGTCAGGTAATGTTAGTTGCTTTATATAATAAGAATCCAGTTGCTTGCTTATTAGCAACCAAAGAAGAAACTGACAGGGAAATCGTAGATGAATTAGTCCAAAATTCTAGAAAAAAAGTAGATGAATCAACCTATAATTTTATTTCCAATATGACAGTGATGATAGTGATTTAGAATACAAAAAGGAGGATACTTGCCAAGCTTATGAGTCAATGCATGCAAAATGGGTAGAAACATGTAAAAAGAATGATAAACTAAAGAAGAAAAATTCTACCATGAAGAGTATCATCTTGACAAGAAGTTGTCATCTATAATAGATGAGCTTGATGAAACAAAGTTGAAGTTGTTCAATACTGAAAAAGGAATAAGGATATTAAATAGAGGCAGTGAAAAGCTATAATAATTGTTGGAAATTAGTAAGATCAAAGGAGATTTTTGAGGTGTTGGTTACAAAGGTGAATGTTCTAAGTTGAATGGTAAGAAAAACGATGAAGTTGGATCAGTCAAAGGAGAAATCTCTAGAAGGAATAAAAAATTTATACCAACATGTCACTTTTATGGGGGTAGAAGGGCACATAAGGTTGAATTGTTACAAGCTATTACAAATGATATTTCAGAGGGCTCAAAACCGAAAGTCTAGACACTTTTCGATAAATTTTCAGCAGCAACCTATGTTACCAAAGCATACTTGGGTTAGAAAAGGTCAATTTCAAGCACTCGTAGCTCTTAATTTCATACGAGCTACTTCTCATAATGGTTGGTATTTTGATAGTGCATGTTCATATCATATGACAGGTGAAAGAAGCTATGTGATAGATTATCAAAGATTTATGGATGGTTATGTTACTTTTGGAGATAGAAAGAAGACCACAGTTATTGGAAGAGGAACTCTCTACGTGGATGGACTGTCACATTTCAAAAATGTACTCACGTTGATGGGTTAAAAGCCAACTTGGTAAGTATTAGTCATTTTTGTGATGATGGTTTATTAGTTAAGTTCACCAGTGATGTATGCAAGGTATTAACCGAGGAAGAAGAGTGCTTAGTGAGTGGTAGAAGATCAGCAAATAATTGTTATATGTTGCAAGTCATTACTTCTTGCAAGTAAGTCTCATATGATGGTAATATAAATCTTTGGCATCAAAAGTTGGCCATGCCAACTATGATCTTATTAACAAGTTGAGCAAATTTGAGGCAGTGCGAGGCTTGCCTATAATGAACAACGATGACAAGATTATGTGTTGTGCATGTCAAATGGGTAAACAATCGAGAGTATCACATAAAAAGGTTAGACATGTTACATCTTCTTGCATATTTGAATTAATTCATATAGATTTGGTTGGTCCAATATAACATGCTAGTATCGATGGAATGATGTATTTCTTGACATATGTTGATGAATATTTTAGATACACTTAGGTAGCTTTCTTGAAAGAAAATCATATGCATTTAAGGCCTTTAGGAATTAGGAGCTTATGTATACAAATTTTGAATAAGAAAAATAAGATAATGTTAAGGATACTATCAAACCATGGAAGGCAGTTTGGGAAACGCAAGTTTCAATAATTTCTGTGACAAATATGGTATCATGTAAGAGTTTTCAGCACCTAAAACTCCATAACAAAATGGAATTGCAGAGAGGAAAAATCAAACTCTTCAAGAAATAGCCAGATCTATACTAAATGGAAGAAAAATATTAATGAGATTTTAGGCTGAAGCAGTAAACACAGCATGCTACATATGCAACAGAGTTCATCTTAGAAGCATCTTGAACAAGACATCCTATGAACTATGGAAGGGAAAGAAACCAGATATAGCTACTTTCATGTATTTGGCAGCAGGTGTTATATTCTCAAAGATTGTGAAAAGCTTAGCAAATTTGAAAGTAAGAGTGATGCAGGCATATTTCTTTGATATTCAATCCATAGTAAGGAATATTGGGTGTTCAACTAAAGAAGTAAGACAGTAATGGAATCTATAAATGTTGTGGTAGATGATATGCATCAAATAATTGATAAAGTGGTGGAAGAAAATCTTCAAAACTAACCTCACGAATTAGCACAAAAACATAGTGAAGAAAAAACTAAAAAATGCTTAGATTTACAGTTAGTTGTTGCTGATAAAGAAATTTGTCAAACAGAAGATAGGCCAATTGCTTCAGAGGAAGAAACCGACCAGGTACTTGATGTTGAAAGAATACTTTTGAATAATGAAGACTCAAGGAAAGATGATTTCTATAGAGATCCTCCATCACAAATCAGACAAAATCACCCTATGTAGAATATAATTAGTGAAGTTAGTGATAAAAGGAAAACAAGAGAAAGAAAATGGCTAGATTATCAGGAATTCGCAGGGCTTGAATTATGTCATACTTCTTCGTTTGAACCGAGGAATGTAAAAAAAAAAGCATTATAAGATGAATTCTAGACAGCAGCTATGTACGAAGAGTTAATGCATTTTACTCAAAATGATATGTGGGAATTGGTGCCAAGGCCATCGAACGTGAATGTAATTGGAACAAAATGGGTATTTCGCAACAAAACCGATGACAAAGGCAATATGACTAGAAATAAGACAAGGTTAGTTGCTCAAGGATACTCTCAAATTGAAGGCATTGATTTTAATGAAACTTTTGCTTATGTGGCAAGGCTCGAATCAATTAAACTTCTTTTAGTCATAGCTTGCATGAAAGGATTCAAACTCTACCAAATGAATGTGAAGAGTGTGTTCTTGAATGTGGTTTCTACAAGAAGAAGTATATGTTGAATAGCCAAAGGGATTCATTGATTCAATATATTCCGAACACTTATATAAGCTTTAAAAGGCTCTTTATGGTCTCAAGTAAGCGCTAAGGGCTTAGTATGAAAGACTCACTCAACATCTACTTAACCAAGGATATGAAAAAGGTAGTGTAGACAAAACTTTATTTCTCAAAATTTCAATTCTAATTTGATGATTGTGCAAATATATGTTGATGATATTGTGTTTATGTCAACTCATCTGAAGATGGTGGAAAAATTAATGAAGTTAATGACACATGAGTTTGAGATGAGCATGGTAGGTGAATTGAATTTCTTTTTGGGATTACAAATTAAGCAAATGAATGATGGCATCTTTATATCACAAACCAAATATGCCAAGAATTTGGTGAAGAAATTTGGCTTTGAGAATGCACGACATGTTAGAACTCCTATGAGTGTATCTACAAAATTGAACGAAGATGATAATGGCAAAGGTGTCCATGTAAGTTTATACAAAAGCATCATTAGAAGTCTACTTTATTTAACTCCAGGTACACCGGATATTTGTTATAGCATTGGAGTATGTGCTCGTTATCAATCCAACCCAAAGGAGTCATATTTGATAGCGATAAAGAGGATTATTAGGTATGTCAGTGGTAATTCTAAGTTTAGGTTATGGTATTCATGTGATTCTACTTCCTATCTAGCTATTTATAGTGATGCCGATTGAGCCAGAAATTTAGACGATCGAAAAAGTACACCAGGGCGCTATTTCTTTCTAGGTAACAATTTGATTTCCTGGTATAGAAAGAAACAAAACTCCATCTCATTGTTGACGACAAGCGAAATATAACAGCTAGTAGTTGTTGTTCTCAACTTTTATGGATGAAACAATTGTTGGAGGAATATGGAGTGGATCAAGATGTGCTGACTATTATGTGTGACAACAAGAGAGTTATAGACATCTCAAAAAACCTGATTCAGCATTCGAGAACTAAACACATCGACTTAAAGTATCATTTCATTCAAGAGCTTATAGAGACCAAAGTTACAGTTCTTTCATATGAAACAACTGAGAAGCAGCTGGCCGACATTTTTATTAAACCTCTTGATTCGATTAGGTTTGAATTTCTTCGAGAGGCTTTGGGATTGTGTGATTTACATCTTTGATGCAATGTAGTTTATTGTTATTAAAAAAAGCAAAAATTAGAAAGGGTCAAAATCCCTAATTTTTGGTCTTAGATTAGAGTTGTTGTTGCACATTCCCCCTCCCCTCTTTTTCATTATTTTAAAATTTTGGCTCTATGAATTGTTTTTCTTTTTCAATTTTGAGTATTGTGTTACTCCCTCTACTGCTTATTCTTTCTCTTGCATCTCTCATGGTTCTCACTCTCCATCAATGCCTCTCTCCTTCATCTTCATTAGGCATTTTTATTTTTGGGGCTACAATGGGCAAATCAAAATATCAAGCCTTCTCTTCTCACTTGGACTAGTTCCCGATGATGTCGATACCATCCATTGCCGACCCTCTAGGTTGTTCCAACCATCTCCAACATTCTTGAGCTTTTCTTTTTTCGGGAACAACCTAAAGTGTTAAGTCAAATGACTTTATGAGATTAATAAGTTTTAATGATAAAACAAAAAGAGATAAATGAAAAGCAGACGAAGAATGGCTAAACGAAAAGCAGACGAAAGCTTAGAAGGAAAAGCAGACGGAAGCTAAACAAAGGAAAAGCAGACGGAAGCTAAACAAAGGAAAAGCAGACGAAAGCTTAGAAGGAAAAGCAGACGAAAGCTTAGAAC
>JANIHZ010000006.1:11521570-11535793 GCA_027478365.1 Erythroxylum rufum | reverse complement strand
TTTTTTATTATTATTTTAATATTTTAATATGTATATGCATTTTTTTTTTTTCATCACGTGGGTTTATCAAGAGCACTTTCTCCACCATTTAAGATAAAGTTATATACTATATGATGAATTTCACATATTAGAAAAATTATACTAAGCTGATATAATATGTACTTTAATCAAGGCCAACGACAGAAAGGAGACATTAATGTTGTAAAACTTCGGGTTAATTTCCACCAATAGTGACAAATTCACCTTGATCACTATTGCTTAGGTGAATAGAGTGTGAACGATTGTACTGAAAATTACACCAGGTAAATTCACAGGAAAGATTGGAGGGTCACAGGCAGTCCCACTTAAATACCATTCTCCTAGACAGAATTTTCCTAGATATGTAATTTAGTAGCATAATAATTCACTACAACTATACCCGACAATAGTCATTGAATAAACAAATAAAGAACACCAAAATTTAACGAGGTTCAGTCAATTATGTCTACTTCCTCGGACACTACTAAATTTGTATTTCACTATTTTCTGGAAATAATACAAGTGAAATACTACAAAAGGAGAGAAGAGATTTATCTTATGAAAGACAATTTTTGGGATGATTTATCTAAGGAGGGGAGGCTCCTTTTATGGTTTTAGGAACCTCCACCATTCCCACACATTTTCAATGTCGGATTATGGAATGAGCCAAAATATTTGACCAACCAATAAATCTCCACCTTGGCAAATTTCACTTTTTCAAATCTCTCACAAAACTCATCTTTAGTAGTGTTTTCAAATGTGCTTCAAAGCTCTCATCTTCAATTTTTAGCAATATTGATCAAGTCCAAACAATGTTGGAACTTGACTGCAATCACCACCTTTGTCAACATATCAGCAGGATTCTCAGTGGTCTTAATCTTCTGGATTACTACTCCACCTTCTTTCAGAACCTCTCGTACAAAGTGATAACGGACATCAATGTGCTTTGTCCTTGCATGATAAACTTAGTTCTTTGCTAAATGAATGGCACTTTGACATGCTTCTGTTCAATTCCCAATTCATCAAGCAATTCATAAAGCCAAATTGTCTCCTTCACAGCCTCTGTAATTGCCATATGCTCTGCCTCTGTAGTTGACAAAGCAACTGTTGACTGTAAGGTAGACCTCCAACTGATTGGTGCCTTTGCAAGAGTAAACACATAGCCAGTAGTTAATCGACGTTTATCTAAATCACTGGCATAGTCAAAATCACAATATCTAACTACACATTGACCGTCTTGCTTATCCTGCTGAAATACTAAACCAACATCTACGATGTCCAAAATGTACCGTATAATCCATTTCACAGCTTGCCAATGTTTCTTTCCAGGATCATACATATACCTGCTCACAACCTTAACGGCCTGTGAAATGTCGGGCCTTGTACACATTATAGCATACATCAAACTACCAACCACATTTGCATACAGTACTTTAGCCATGTACTCTCGTTCTGCATCTTTCTTTGGAGATAAAGATGTACTGAGCTTTATATGAGGAGCGAGCAGAGTACTAACAGGTTTTGACTTCTCATTCATGCCAAAACGTTGTAGTTCCTTTTTCAAATATTGTTTTTGAGTCAAACATTGTCTCCTCAACTTTCCGTCTCTACTTATCTTCATGCCGAAAATTTTCTTGGCTTCACCAAGATCCTTCATTTCAAACTCCTGATTCAACTGAATCTTCAATCTCTCATTTTTTTCTTTGATTCTTTGAAGCTATCAATATATAATTAACATACAGGAGAAGATAGATGTAGGATCCATCTTATAGCTTGCAAAAATACATACAGTGATCATATTTGCTTCTTGTGTACTTTTGCCTCATCATAAACTTGTCAAATCGCTTGTACCACTGTTTCGGAGATTGCTTCAATCCGTACAAAGATTTTTCAAGCTTACACACCATATTCTCTTTTCCAATAACTTTAAAACCTTTAGGCTGAGTCATATTGATTTCCTCTTCTAAGTCTTCAAGTAAAAACATAGTTTTTACATCCAATTGAACTAGTTCCATGTCAAACTGTGCTACCAAAGCCAACAAAATTCAAATAGATGAATGTTTTACAACTGGAGAGAAAACTTCATTATAATCGATTCCCTCCGTCTGAGCATAGCCTTTGGCCACCAGCCTTGCTTTGTAGCGAACATTATCCTTATCAGGAAATCCAACTTTCTTTGCATATACCCATTTACATCCAATTGTCTTCTTTCCCTTTGGGAGACTAGCTAGCTTCCATGTCTGATTCTTATGAAGGAAATGTATTTCTTCATTCATGGCTATCCTCCACTTATTTTCTTTTAAACTTTAGATTGCTTCCTTATAAGTTGTAGGAATATCATCAATTTCAATTGGAGATGCATAAGCCACCATATTAATATAACGAGCAGGTACTTGAATATTCCTTTTTGGCTTTCTCAATGCAATTGGTAATTGTTGCTGTGGAGGTTCTTGGGTTGGAATATCTTCTTCATCTGGCTCCTCTTCTACCATAGGAGTTTCTACATCTGCTTCATTATTTGTTGGGGTAACAATTCTTCCTTCAAACTCAACCTGTTTTGGAGTACCATCTGTTTGCTTAACATTTCCAATTGTCACATTTCTTAACATGGTAGATTCGTCAAAGGTAACATCCCTGCTGAAAATTATTTTCTTTGACTCTGGGCACCAAAGACGATATCCTTTCACACCAGAGGTGATCCCCATGAAAATTGCTTTCTTTGCACATGGGTCCAATTTTGACTCCTTAACATGATAGTATGTAGTAGACCCAAATACATGTAAGGAATCATAATCTGTAGCAGGTCTTCCAAACCATTTTTCCAATGGTGTTTTACCACCAATAGCAGTTGACGAAAGGCGATTGATGAGATGACAAGTATATGTAACAGCCTCATTCCAAAATTCTCTGCCCAACCCAGCATTAGACAGCATATACTGAACTTTTTCCAGCAATGTCCGGTTCATATTTTTTGCCACCCTATTTTGTTGTGGTGTATTCCTGATTGTGAAGTGTCTGACAATACCTTCATCTTCACAAACTTTTAAAAATGGATCACTCCTATACTCCCCACCATTATTTGTACGGAGACGCTTGATCCTTCTGCCGGTTTGAGTTTCCACCATCTTCTTCCATTTGAGAAAAACTCTCAGCACTTCATCCTTAGTCTTTATAGTATACACCCATACTCTTCGAGAAAAATCATCAACAAAGGTCACATAATAGTGTTTTCCTCCCAAAGAAGATGTTTTGGAAGGTCCCCACACATTAGAGTGAACATAATCCAAAATACCCTTTGTATCATAGATTGCAGTGCTGAATTTCACTCTTATCCGCTTCCATTTGACATAATGTTCACAAAAGTCTAATTTGTAGGCCCGAACTTCTTTCAACAATTCTTGATTTACTAATATCTTCAAGGATGTTTCACTTGCATGTCCCAAGCGCATATGCCACAACCTAGTTGCTTCTAGCTCTTGATCATCATCAAAAGCTACTGTTGTTGTTCCAATAACTGCATTACCCTGGTAATAATACAGGTTATTGTTTCTTCGAATTCCTTTTATTACCACGAGTGCACTAGAGATGACTTTCATTACTCCATTTACTGCATTTATAGTGTAGCCCTTTGATTTTAGGACTCCAACAGAAATGAGATTCTTCGTCAAACTTGGCACATATCTGACATCTGTCAAATTCCTGGTTGTTTCTTCGTGATTCCTTAAGTAAATTGAACCAATCCCATTTGTTGTGCAGGGATTGTCATTTGCTGTGTAAACAACTCCACCTTCTAGCTCTCTAAAATTAGAGAACCAATCCTAATTGGGACACATATGATGGCTACAGCCTGAATCGAGCAGCCATGGACTAGAAGGGCTTATTGAGCATGTAACAACCAATGAAAGATCTGAGTCTTTATCTTCACACTCAACAATATTTGAATTTGCAACAGCCTTTCCCTTATCAGGTTTATTTTTATTCTTTACCTTTGGACAATCCTTTTTAAAGTGCCCTCTTTCCTGACAAAAGGCATATTCATCTTTGCTTAATTTGAGCCTCGACTTTGATCTCCCTTTCTTTCCTTTAATCTGGCTTTGAGAACGGCCTCTGACTACCAAAGTTTTTGCTGCTCCAGTTATACGTTCTTCCTTTGTCTTCCTTCTTAATTCATGATTGTACAAAGCAGCTATAACTTCACTAAGAGACAAATCAACCTTCCCATTAAGTAAAGTAGTTTCAAGAAACTCAAACTCTTCAGAAAGCGATTCCAACAACGTCAAAGCTAGATCTTCATCTTCAAATGTCACATCTAAATTCATTAAATCAGTAACTGGTGATGTGATCATTTATAGTAGTACCCGAAATATAAAAGAAACGAAATAGTCTCTTCTTCATATGAAGCTTATTCTGGCTGCTTTTCTTCAGGAATTTCTCTTCCAACACGTTCCACAATTTAGATGCAGAAGTTTCTTCCAAGAAAGTATACTTTTGCTCTCTGGAAAGACATGATTGAATTGTACCACATGCCAAACGATTTATAGTCTTCCAATCTTTCTCCTTAACATCACTTGGTTTTTTTTCTTCAATAGCGATGTCAAGACCTTGCTAAAAAAGAGCGTCTTAAATTTCACTTTGCCACATGTCGAAATGACCCGTACCATAAAAAATCTCCACCGTAAATCTTACATTTGTCACAACAGTCCTTGCTAAAATAGATGAGGTAGAAGCTCTCGACATGGTTGGTGCAGTCGTATCTTTGATTTCTGTCATCTCTGCTACAATTTCTATTCAATAGCTGTCAATGCGGAATGTCAATAGTCCAAGGAAAAATCTTTTCTGAAGTGGAAGATTAGACCACGCTACAACCACATAGCATACTAAGAAAAAACGTTGGCTTTGATACCAATTTTTGTAAAACTCTGGGTTAATTTCCACCGATAGTGACAAATTCACCTTGACCACTATTGCCTAGTTGAATAGAGTATGAACGATTATACTGAAAAATCACACCAGGTAAATTCTCAGAAAAGATTAGAGGGTCACAGACGGTCCCACTTAAATACCAATCTCCTAGGCAGAATTTTTCTAGATATGTAATTTAATAACACAATAATTCACTACAACTATACCCGACAATAGCCATTAAATAAATAAATAAAGAACACCAAAACTTAATGAGGTTCGGCCAATTATGTCTACTTCTTTGAACACTACTAAATGTATATTTTACTATTTTTTGGAGATAATACAAGTGAAATACTATAAAAGGAGAGAAGAGATTTATCTTATGAAAGACAGTTTTTGGAATGATTTAACTAAGGAGGGGAGGCTCCTTTTATGGTTTTAGAAACTTCTACCATTCCCATACATTTTCGACGTGGGATTATAAAATGAGTCAAAATATTTGACCAGCCAACAACTAAAGTCATTTTTTTTTCAAATGTATCTTTCTTCCTCAACTTCTCGAAAACAAATTTAGTTATTTTCTGAATTAAAATTTCAAATCCAGTTCACTACGAGGTTCTGATAATTTTGAGTATAAATTAACTAATGTTTTCTCGAATTTCATTGGTTGTTATTTAGAAGAACAAAAATAATATTGAAGAGGGACTAAACTTTTTTGTCACAATTAATGAAGGCCGTTGTTTTCACTTGGGCTCTGTAATATTCTATTCCTAACTTAAAAATAAAACAAGATACGGCCGGTAAAGAGACAAATGGCCTCTCTGGCTAGCCCTAGAGAAAGAGTAGCTTTTCGTGTGCATAGGCTCCACTTTTTTACTAGTACCAAGTCCCAATCGAAGACATTAAAGAAACAAACTCATTGCCAATATTCCTCCATTGTCGAGTAAACTGAACCTACTATACTGCTTGTTTTATACTCTTTTGTCTTTAACCTTTGTCTAAAAGAAAACATAGTACGACTACGACCTTAATTATTACATGTGCATAAATTAAAAAACCCGTAACGAGGCGTACGACAGACAAACACAGGCATGTAGAAAAATATGCGGTCATTATTTCTCCCGTTATTTACTTATGTGAACGCTCAAAAACATTTCATAGAGATCTCACAGGGGGTTTTATTTATTTATGTTAAGGCATATAGAAGAGGAAAAAATTATATTGCATTCATCGTTCTATTCAATCTGTTACAAAAGACCGTATACTTATTCTAGTCATCCCTATAAGTCAGGGATTACAGAGATCTCATTTTATGGAAACACCAATTACTCCCTAATTTATCGTATTTCCTAACACTCCCCCTCAAGTTAAGTTATCGGATCCCCGATTCTTAACTTGTCCAAAGCTGTCTGAAATGCCTGTCCCGTGACTGCTTTAGTTAGGATATCAGCCAACTGATCTTCTGATCTAATGAACGGGAGTTCAATTGTGCCATCCTCTAGCTTCTCCTTTATAAAGTGTCGATCAACCTCCACATGCTTAGTCCTGTCATGTTGCACAGGATTTTCAGAGATACTGATAGCGGCTTTGTTATCACACCTTAATTTCCCGGGACCTTTCGGAACCATCCCAATTTCTGTCATGAGTCTCCTTAACCATATGATCTCAGTAACTGCCTTTGCAATGCCTCTAAATTCTGCTTCAGCGCTAGAGAGCGCTACAACCTTCTGTTTCTTGCTTCGCCATGTGACTACATTTCCCCCAACTAGAGTAAAGAACCCTAAGGTAGACCTCCTGTTGTTTGGATTTCCTGCCCAGTCTGCATCTGTGTATGCCTCAATATTCAAGTGTCCATGTTTACCAAACATGATCCCACTTCCTACGGAGCCTTTCAAATATCGCATTATCCTTGTCACTGCCTCCATGTGACTTTTCTGAGGATGGTGCATGAACTGACTGACTACCCCTACAGCATAGGCAATATCGGGTCTGGTATGAGATAAGTAGATTAGTTTCCCAACCAGTCTTTGATACCGTTCTTTCTCTGCTGGTTCTTCATCCTCTTGTACCCTGAGTCTGTGGTTAACTTGTATAGGAGTATCGACCAGTTTGCAATCAAGCATCCCAGTTTCTGCGAGCAGGTCAAGTACATACTTTCTTTGTGAAATGAAGATTCCTTGTTTGGATCTCATGACCTCTATTCCTAGGAAGTATTTCAGGCCCCCTAGGTCCTTCATTTCAAATTCTCTGAATAGATTTTCCCGGAGTTGTTCCATTTCCTCCTTATCGCTTCCAGTAATAATCATGTCATCCACGTAGATGATCAGGCAGGTGATCATGCTTCCTCGGTTTTTCAGAAATAAGGTGTGGTCTGAATTACTTTGCCTGTACCCGTACTTCTTCATAGCCACGGTGAATCTTCCAAACCAGGCTCGTGGGGATTGCTTGAGTCCATATAAAGCTTTTCGGAGTCTGCAAACTTCATTTGACTTGAAGCGGTCTGAAAAACCCGGAGGAGCTTCCATATACACTTCCTCGGACAATTCTTCGTGTAAGAAGGCGTTCTTTACATCAAACTGATGTAGAGGCCAATCCTGGTTGGCTGCTACAGAGAGAAGGACCCGCACCGTGTCTATCTTTGCTACTGGGGAGAATGTCTCGGAGTAGTCAATCCCGTATGTTTGGGTGTACCCCTTCGCCACAAGACGGGCTTTGTATCTCTCTACTGTCCCATCTGCCTTATACTTGATTGTGAACACCCACTTGCACCCCACTGGTCTCGTGCCTTGGGGTAATTTACATTTTTCCCAAGTTTCATTCTTAGCTAGGGCATCCATCTCCACTACCATAGCTTTCCTCCACTCCTCAATCTGTATGGCTTCTTGGGCCGATCTCGGGATCTGTTCTTTGTAGAGATGTTCCACAAAGGCCTTAGCCACATCGGACATGCTCCCCTGACCATATTCCCTATAGGGTATTTGGAAGTCTGCGATCTCTAATCAGGTGAATATCGGTTCGGGGGGATTCCCCGGGTACTTCTCTGAGGCAAGATTTACTGTTACTCTCTGTATCATCTGAAACAGGGTTAACTGTATCTGGAACATGATCAATATTATGAATGGATGAGGAAGGATCGGAATCAGTTACCTCATTTTGGACATCATGCGGAGGAGGATGATTGGTGGTGGTACTGAGCTCGTTTTGAGTGGGACCGGACGAAGAAAGAAGACCAGTATCATCAGAATCACTGAGCCAGCATAGAGAGTCACTCGGATACTCCCCCTGAGAGCTATGCTGGGTCTGGAAATAATACTCTGTTTCTAAAAATTCACAATCCATAGTGACATGAAGGCGGCGTATGACGGGGTTATAGCATCGGTACCCCTTCTGGTGAGGTGCATATCCTACAAAGACACACTTAATAGCACAAGGGTCTAATTTCGTTCGTTCAGCTTTGGGAATATGTACAAACATTGAGCATCCAAAGACCCGTGGAGGCAGAGTAAGGGTTTGGGGAATGGCAACCTGTGTTTCGAAGACGGAAAGAGGTGTCTGATAGGCAAGTATTTTTGTGGGAAACCTGTTTGTAAGGTAGGTTGCTGTGGCTACAGCTTCGGGCCAAAAGTGGTTTGGGACATGTGATTCTGTTAGTAAGGCACGGGTCATCTTGAGTAAGGTTCTGTTTTTTCGTTCAGCGACCCCGTTCTGCTGAGGAGTATTCGGGCAGGTGGTTTGGTGGATGATGCCTTGCTTATTTGTGAAATCACTCATCTGTTGGTTAACATACTCACGCCCATTGTCTGATCTGAGTACTTTGATTTTCTGATCAAATTGAGTATGTATCATATTAAAGAATGCAACAAAAGTATCACAGACTTCCGATTTGTGCCGAAGAAAATATACCCAAGTCATACGGGAAAAGTCATCGATAAACAGCACAAAGTAACGAAATCGACTATGATTAGTAACAGGGGCCGGTCCCCAAACATCTGAATGCACCAATGAAAAAACAGACTGAACCCGAGTATTCGTGGGTGTAAAAGAAGTTCTATGACTCTTTGCAACTGAACAAGTTTGACAAAACAACTTGAAATTCTGACTATTTTGAAAAAACGCAGGAAATAACATGCGCAGATACCCAATCGACGGATGTCCGAGTCGCCGGTGCCAAAGCCAGATTTGGGTGTCCGCAGTGCCCTTTGATAGTAAAACCCGAGAGGTTTGTTCCAATTCATCCACATAATAAAGTCTGTCCCGCTCAGAACCACGCCCAATGATCTCCTTCGTATGAATGTCCTGTATCAGGCAAAAACAGGGTTATATTAGAACCACACAATTCAATTCACTCGTCACATGACTTAGGGATAACAATTTACAAGATAGAGATGGAACATAAAGGCAGTTTCTCAGTTTCAGACGTGGTGATATAGTAATTGTCCCTTCCCCCTTAACTTCCACTAAGGCCCCACTAGCTGTTTGAATATGAGATTTTTTTTCCAGAAGTGGGTTCAAGTATATCAGCGGGATCGAAAGTCATTGTGTCCGTTGCCCCACAGTCAAATATCCATTGAGACAATTTATTGGGTTCATTATGTTTAATAAAGCTAGGGTTTGAGTCAAAAGACCCAAACCCTTTACCTCTCTCCCCCGATGCAGTTGTTGCCCCTCCATAGTTGGCGGCGACATTTGCTCATCGCCCGCCTGAGTCCGTCGTTGCTTTTCCCGTTGCCACGGTTCCCGATGCCGCTGCCCCGGCGTCTCTATGGTGGACGACGCCTGTAGCGGTGTCCTCGCTGCCTCCTGCCCAGCCGAGATTATCTCCAATGGTGGCATTGGCGTGCCGCTGTCCTCCGCCGGCCGTCGATCCACTGTTCTCCTTTCGATTTCCTTCCCACCAATCAGGGAACCCAATGAACTCAAAGCACCCTTCTTTGGTGTGCTTCCTTTTCCCGCAATGAGAGCATACGAGATCGAACTTGTCTTCTCGAGGTGGGTGTCGCCGGCCGGCGCCGTCGGTGTGTTTGTTATTGTCAAATTTCGTCTGACCACCCTTTCCTCCTTTCATAGCCAGTCCCGTTCCGATGCCCTATGATGACAAGTCCCCTTCGCCGTCGGTCGCCGTATTTAAGATTTGAAGGTGAGCAGCCTCCCGTCGGATAGTGGCGTAGGCGGACTCAACTGAGGGCTTTGAATCAAGTTTCAGCAGATCCCTCCTGATTGGATCGTATTTGTCATTAATTCCGGTAAGAAATTGATACAGCCTTTGTTCTTGTATGATTTGATTGAAGGCCGTGATATCTTCCGGGCATTTCATCGGGTTTGGCTGTCTCCGGTCGATTGCCATCCAAATGGCTTGAAGTTTATTCCAGAACTCCTCTAAGCTATCAAGTCCCTGTTTCTGTGTATTTGCTTTTCTGTGCAGATCGAACAATTGAAGGGGGTCCGATCCGCTGCCGTATGTCGTGGCTAGGCCGTCCCACAGTGCTTTCGCATTCAGGTACTGTAAAACATTGTTTATCAGATTTACCTCCATGTTTTGTATGATCCATGTGAAAACGTTCTGATCAATTTGTTCCCATTGATCATATGTTGAATCGGTGATGCTTGGTGCTGGTGGAGTTCCGGTGATGTGCGAGCGGCAGCCCCGTCCTCCGATGGCCATCTTCATCAATCGGGCCCATACCGGGTAATTCTCGTTGTTTAATTTGATGCCTATTGAAAGGTTTTGGGGATTGGTTATGGTTGGTTGTTGTTGCATATTATTTCGCAACAAATCTGCGAGTTGAAGGGTGAGTTCGGTGTTTGATTGGGTTTCTGATTTTGGTTCTGTAGGGTTCGACATGTTTGATTGATGTCAAGAGGTTCGGGAAAGGTTTTAGGACGATGATGCTAACACTGAGTCCCAAGGATTGCTAACGCTGCTATGATACCATGTTAAGGCATATAGAAGAGGAAAAAATTGTATTGCATTCATCGTTCTATTCAATCTGTTACAAAAGACTGTATACTTATTCTAGTCATCCCTATAAGTCAGGGATTACAGAGATCTCATTTTATGGAAATACCAATTACTCCCTAATTTATCATATTTCCTAACATTATAGATAAATTCACCGAATATGTATGAAAAAGAAGTTTAAAGAGCGGCCGTATATGGAGAAAAGATTAGAACTTAAGTGAGGTATTGAATTTGATAAAAAGATGTGAATTTTCTTGTACTACAAGAAACAAAAATGGTTCGCTTCTGCTGAATGGTTTAAAGCGTCCAATATTAAGCTCCATATTATGGAAAGCAACAAATACCGACGAATATAATAATCAAATTGGTACTAATGCTTTCACTGAGTAGCCTTTCAATCGACCTGGTTTCAAGTGACCTGAGGAAATTAACAGGACACATACATGTTGATGAGATTGTTTAAATATATATATACATACAGCAACAACTCGTGATTATGATATAATCGTGTACAAGCCAATTCAAAAGATAAGCTTGTGAAGGAGTCTAAATTCAACATATCCGGTAAGTAAGATTTTCTATTTTATAAGAATTTAAGAAGGATTATAATATACATAAATTTTTTGTATTTTTATTAAAAATTATTTTCGTGACTTAATCCTAAGAATAATTGCCGTAAAAACAGGACCGTTGGTTATCAAAATACCTGCTGGACATATAAATTAATAAAGTGGTTTACATATTTATCTCGGAAAATAAAGAAAAATAGGATTACTATGTCATTGACTTGGTTTAGACCACCCAAAATCCATTTTTCTACATTAATAACCTCAACCTGTTCAATCCAAAGTTGTCAATTATTGTCATTTGGAACCTATTTAAGATTTGTTACAGTTTTTTTTTTTAACAAATAACAAAATTAGGTTTCAAGTTATCCAATCTAAAGCTTACTCACTATTTTGAATTTATAAGTTCAACTCAAATCGTGCTTCAACTCAAATTGTGCTCATTCCTAAACCCTGATAAGGCTCCTAACGTGGTATTATGGAATAATTTTGTTTTGTTTTTCGACATATTCCTTGTTTCGCTGCAATGAACAAATCCACCCAAGAGACTATGAGAATACATACGCTAAGTATAGGCCTATAATGGCACAGTGAAGTTTTGAGAACTGTGCATATCCACTGTTAAGCCTGTAGGATAAGAAATGAAGTGATACTATTATTCAGATGTTAAATGGAAGAGTATTGATGGACTTTTTGTCGTACTGTTGGATTTGGTTCCAACTTCCAACTAATTATAACTGACCATATTTTATCATTTAGTATTACAATTCAAAAGTTACATAAATACGATTTTTTAATGGATAGGACTCTAATTTTATTTTAAATTTAAAATTAGTTTTTATAAAAACAAACGTATTAGAAACAGTATTTAACCCAAAAAAAACGTCTTAGAAACAGTGGGTTGAAGTCCAATGTTACCGCTAAAAGTTTTGTCAAACAATGGTTGAAGTTAATCTCAATATGAATTTGCTAAATTACAATTAAGAGATGTGTAAGTTTCTCTAAACAATGGTTGAAGTCAATCTCAATATGACTTTGCTAAATTACAATTAAGAGAGTTGCGTAACTTTATCTCCATGTTTTGGACTTCCTTGGAACACACAAACACCTTGATTACTGAATAATTCTTGTAGCAAAAGTTATTCCCAAAATTTTGTCTAGACGTATAGTTTTCCAGGAAATCAATAAAGGGAATTGCCTTTTCCATGACTATGATTATATTCTCTGCTTACCTTTCTAGGTATATTAAATAAGAATATTACAAGGATGAAGGTTTTTCCATGGTCAATCATTTGATACATCGAATTTGCCCGGGCTGCTGTGACAATAATTTGGCTCCACTTAATTATCATATATAATTGAGCTTGGGTCAATTATTATCAAAATGACTATAACTAGTCTTTTAGATAGATAGCCCTTATTACTTATAAACCCTTTAAAATTTTCATGCGTAGTCAATATGAGATACTCTAATACTCTCTCTCAAGTATAATTAAGACTGGACATTCAGTTGTCACTTGAAATAAACGCAGTGATAACCGGACCAAACTATTAGCTCTGATACCATATCAGAATTAGGCTTGGATTAACTATTGTCAAAATGACTAGAACCAATCATTTGGATAGTTTCTTCTTACCACTTATAAACTCTTTAACATTTTCATACTTAGTCAATATAAGATACTCTAATAATAATTACCATTTAACACTTAGTCACCAAAATGATTCCCAAACCAAATTTCATTTTAATTACAAAAAATGGTTCCAATCATCTCATAAGAGGTTATTTCGATTTTCTTTCCTATTTTGTTTATGATCTTCACGATGGGCAATTGTTCTTTTTTCTGACTTTTTAATCACCTAAATATATTGGATTATTGATTGTTGTTCCATTTTTTTTTTCTCTATAATCTGATAATGTAATGCGGCGTAAGCACTTCCAAGCTTCCACTTACCTCTTCTTTCCGAGTTAAATTAGACCGTAGAGAGCCATAGCACATGGCTCAGATTCGTCACATAGAATTGATGGACAAAGAACTTCCATGGATTGGAAACTATTCCTTTCTTGCTTTTAAATAGCAAACACACATATATAGCAAATCATAAACTTTACGCAACATTTAGAATGAAATCAAGTTGGCACTAGGCTTGTACAGCCTTAGGCATAGACCATATTACCATGGAAATAAGGATAATGACACCCATTCAAGTCATTAGCATCACCTAAAACTTTTGACTTGCTGTGATATGCTCTTATTGATCTTAATTTATACACTTCAGAAATATTATCGACAAAAATTTAAAAAGGGTATCTCAAGTTTATTTCCCTAGACAAAAATAAAGTATAACAAGCACTGTTGGAGAATTATGTAGACTGTAAGAGACTGCTAATAAATGACGGATTATAGAGCTCTCTACAATGAAAAAACGAACCTCTCTCAACGAGCCATCGAAACTGAGAAATGACATATTGACAGAGCTTACCGATGATAAAAAGCCAAAATAAGCGTTAAAAAGCGATTGCAGCAGCTACATAGAAAAACAGACGTTAAAGAAAATGTTATTCTATTCTTCTAGTCAATAGCACCATACATATCTGCCAAAATTGTTGCTTTAAGTAATAGTGTGGTTACAGACTTGAAGTACACATTCATCTGTTATGATTGAATAACAGCTACCTTTCCCTAGTAAGTATTCCGCGTACTAATTAGACTTAACAGGGTGTATTTGAAGGATTACCGGGCGAGCTCCAACCAATATACAACTAAGATGCCC
>JANIHZ010000006.1:11331308-11343550 GCA_027478365.1 Erythroxylum rufum | reverse complement strand
TGTGTGTCAATAATGTTTGTATCTTTTGTGATTGAAATTGTTATAAATAAATCGGGCCGAAATTGATTATCGATTTTTCGCATATGCGTTTATTGTTTAAGAAAAATTGCAATGGGATTCAACCGTTTACTGGTTTAGCATGCCACTCTTGTGGGATTCCTACTCAGGTATCACTTAGGATGTCGGGTAAGTGTCTCATGAGAGTGGGGTGCTACACTAATGGCATAGTTCAAAGCATCACACAAAATCTCAAAGGGAAAAGTCTAATTGGGTGCAATAATTATAAGGGCCGAAGTTAACTTTTCTTTTAAAATATTTAATGCTTTAAGTTACTCATCATCAAACACAAATGGGACATCTTTACAAAGCAAATTACACAGAGGATGAGAGGTTTTTGAAAAATCTTTTATAAACTTCCTATAGAATCTAGGATAGCCCAAAAAACTTCTAATACCCTTAACTAATGTTAGAGTGACAAATTAGAAATTAAATCAATTTTGGCTTTATCCACCTCTATGCCCTTATGTGATACTACATGTCCCAAAACAATGCCATGATCTATCATAAAATGACTCTTTTCCTAAATTAATGTTAAATTGCATTCAATACATCGCTCAAGCACAAGAGTCAACATACATAAATAGTCATCAAAGGAATGACCAAAAATAGAGAACCGTCTATAAATACCTCAAAGAATTTGTCGACAAATGTCTAAAACAATTGACAACATAAGTCTCTGAAACGTACTAGATGCATTGCAATGCCCAAATGGCATCCTCCAGAAAGCAAATGTCCCAAATGGACATGTAAAGATCGTCTTGGGTTGATCCTATGGCGCTATAGGAACTTGATAATAACCTAAAAGACCATCAAGAAAATAGTAGAAAGCATGCCCAGATAATCTATCTAGCATTTGGTTAATAAACGGTAAAGGAAAATGATCTTTTCCGATCACATAATTCAACTTCCTATAATCTATACACATTCTCTAGCCTATCTGAGTGCGTGTCATCTTTCTCATTTTGAACTATAGTTATGCCCGTTTTCTTAGGTACCACATGCACAAGACTAACCAACTCACTATCTTCTATAAGGAAGATTATCCCCTTATCAAGGAGCATAAGAACCTCCTTCTTAACTACCTCACTCATGTTTGGGTTGAGTCTCCTTTAGGGCTCTCTTACTAGTGTAGCCCTCTCTTCTAAGATTATTCTATGCATGCACACGGAGGGAATAATGCCCTTTATATAACTCAACCCTTAACTAATGGCTTTCTTAAGCCTTTTCAATTCCCCCATAACTTTCTCTTCCTCCTCACTACTAAGAGAAGTAGAAATAATCACTGGTGTGTGTTGTTCTCCCCAATGAAAACACATTTCAAGTGCTTTGGGAGCTCTTTTAATTATATTGATTTCGGTTGATTAGTTTCTCCTTTAACCTCTTCATCTATCTCAACAGTCTCAAGATCTCTCTCTTTATTTTTGCTACCCAAAATCAATTTGCAGTCTTTAATTTCCAAATATGAAATTTCAACCTCCTTGCCTAAAGTCAAGGCAAGCTCAAGCTTGTCATCACTACTTTCCTACAAGAAAAGATCTCTACCAGCAAGATCAATACAATCAATAAAGGAGCAGTTTTTGTACACAACAATTGTGGGAATAAGGGAAGTATTAAAATTTGAAAACTCCACAGTTTGTCCTAAAATAGTCATGGTTTATTTCCCATTTTTAACATCTATCAAAGTGTTAGCATTGGCCATGAAAGGTCTTCCTAAAAAAATAGTATGTTAAGCATCCCTAAGAATTTCTTTCCCTGTATCAAGGACTATAAAGTCCATAGGAACTATTAAGCACCCAACCTGTACTAACTTGTCTTCTATTGTCCCCTTAGGGAATCTAAGAGTTCAATCTACCAATTGCAAGACCATCTTGGTAGGTTTAAGTTCCCCAAGCTCTAACTATAAATAAATAGAACAGGGCATCAAATTAATACTAACCCCAAATCACATATGCTAGTTTTTTCCTTCCCATTCCCCAAAGAGGTTAATTGTAACATTCCGTTACCCATGTTAAAGCTAGAATTGTAAATATGAGAGATTATTAAGAAATTAGAAAGTGCATTACATGCTCATGCATAATATAGCATACACAAACACGTGAATGGTGAATTTTGCACATAAAAATGACTGTATATGCATTCATTGACATTTTCCAGGTATAATTGTTTATAAATGTGTTTATATTGAGAATTGTAGTTCTTATATGTTGAAAACTGATTTGGAGAGTGTATTTAGTGATTTAGAATTTTTGGTGAATTTTAAGAAAATTTCTAAAAATTTGGGTAATTTTTTGGACTTGGAAAAATGCCAAGTGGCAAGACAAATGATAAATGGAAGTAGAATTAAATGTAAAATGGAAACAGAAATTTTGATAAATGACTTTGAGATTTATTAACAAGTTTCAATTAAAATTAGGAGGCAATTGGAGTAGAAATTGGATTTGATTGTACCAGTTAAATGAAAGAACCTAGTATAAAGCTATAAGAATTGGACATGTGGCAAGTGACAAGTGTCATTTGCCAAACGATGCCTTTAAACTCATGATGCTCTTACTTAAAAGACCAAGTTTATTTGTTTTACTCTTTCTTTCTTCTCTTCTACGTGACTTCTCCATTTTCTTCAAGCTTCTCACCTTCTTCATGAATTTGGTTGCCAACCTTCACCAACTTTGAACCTAGCTCTCTCATCTTTCTATTACTACTTCCACCATGTTGTCTTCTTCATTGCCTCAAGAAAACCTAAACCTCACAACCTCCATGGTGATGTACGTGGGATGTATGGAATCTTGGTGTTCTTGAAAGGTTTGAAGAATTGGAAACTAAACCAAGTAAGTTATGCTTTAAATAATATGGGTATGGTTAAATGAAGCTAGAATGATGAGTAAATTAAGATTGGTGACTTGATTATGGCATTTTGTGTTTGATGAATGTGAGTGATGACAAATTTAAGTAAATGTATTTTTTTTGGATATGTAGGATGAGTAATAATTCATATATTGGCATAGATATGTTTTTAAGGTAGAATGACCATCATAATGGTGTTAGGATGAGTGCAGAAAATTGTTGATGAATGGTATATGCACATTTTCTGTTTTTGATTTAATGATCAAATATAGATCATGATTTATTTGTGAATTATATTGATTTGAAATGGAGTTGAGAATGAATAGTAAATGAAGTAGAAAAATTGGTCTTTTTATAAGTTGTGTTAGGTGTAAAATCTGGAAAATTGGAAGATGAGTGCTGGAAAATGCAGCAGTAACATGTTCACTGATTATGCTTCTATGAAAGTTCATTGTGGACAACTCCTTGTTTTGCCATAGCCAACTTGCACGATTTTACGAGGATTCCTCTTGGGAAAAGTTCACCGCGGCCAACTGCTGGCTTCACCGCAGCCAACTTTCATGCACAGCTTTGAAAATTGATGAGTGGAGTATTTTCATTAAATATGCTTCGATATTTTGGCAATATATTGATTTGTAGTTATCCAAATGGAATGATTCTTGATTTAGATTAAACTAGAAACATAGGGCTACAATGTTTATGAAGAAATTGAATTTTAATTATGTCTCTAGAATTCCAGAATCTGACTTGAAGTTGAGCACAAAATATTTTTTCAGTTTAAGAATAGTCCAAACTATTTGGGGTATAACTTTGGGAGTACTAAACCAAATTGAATGATCTTAGTGTCATTAAAAACTTAAGATAATGGGAAACATTTTTCTAGAAGAAAGTGTTGCCAAATTACTTCATTTTCATTGTCATATTGATCATGTACAGTAGACCTGAAGGTATGTTTAAGGAAAAATCTGAATTGACGAAATGAGTTATGAATTTCGATTTTAATAGTTTTATTGAAACCATAAGTATAAATGATACTTATGTGAGTTTGGAAATATGAAAGTTTACATGACAAGAATAATAGAGCAATACTCGAGATTATCATGAACATGCATTGTGCATATTTCATATACATACATGTGCATTAACAAACACTTATAATTGTGTAAAAGTGTGATATGTGTATATTCGTTGATATAAAGGAGCAATTGGAACGTCAACATCCAGACATTGCTAGAACTTTGAGGCAATAGCTTCAAGAGTAATATGTAAGTAACCTATATGTTTTCACGCAATTAATTTTTTGCTTTAGAATATGTTTTGAATGATGATATGAATGTGATTTGATTATGTTGATGCCGAACAATGAAGGTCCGAGACTTGATGCATGAATGTGATAGTGAAGTGTTACTTGTATGTGAATGTAACGAACTAAATGCTGATTGACATGATTGATTGATTATGAGATATGCATTCCATACATGAATGCATGATCAGATAATGAGAGTTGTGATCTGAGTAGCCACCGAAAACGAGCTTAAAGCTCCAAATGTGATTAAGAGCCAAAGGCTCACTATGCAAAATGAGCTCTGTATCTCCAACAGATAAGGAACAGTATAAATGAGTCTGGTATCCACAATAGATATGGAACAGTTTAGGCACTCAGTCACAACAACATAATAATTGAAAAAGAGTCACATGAGCATTTCATATACATTTTAATAAGTATGTTTGATTGTTTGAAATGCAAAATTGTCTAACCCTTAAGTGAGAATGTGATATGTGATAATTTATGCAAAATGCAAAGATGTGAATTATATGTTATATGAGTGATGTGTTGTATGAATTGAGTGAACCATCGATAATAATTACCTCATTGAGTTCTCAAAAGTCATCAAAATTGCAATATTGATTTTTAGGATCGAGAGATGAAGAGACGCTACAAGACGTATAGTCTTGTACTTTTGGGAAAAAAGAAGAAATGACTCAAAGGTCGGTCAGCTGAGATTGGAAGATTAGATAGATCTTTTGGTGTATTTCCTCTTTCATTTAGTGTATTTTGTATTAGGATATGATGATGTTCACATTCGAATGATAGTGAAAAATGTCAATGTAAATATTTGGTTTTATGAAATGAAAGGAGAAATTTGGGTTTTTAATTATGGTGTTTTTCATTATGATATCTTATAAGAAAATAAAGAATGATGATGCCATGTTAAGTGAATGTTGTGATTAAACATAGCTCACCATTATCATAGGTTATGTATTGGAATGTCCTCAGGGTGTTTCGGTTCGTACTTTATGGTAGTGGGGGTGTTACGGTTGAGCTTCCCGACACTGATTAGGAGCTGACATCAATGCCAAAGAACCCGGTTAAGCATGCCCTTCATTGTGTTTGTTATTCTTACTCTCTTTAGGGATTGATTATGTTTTCCTATATTTATTGTTTGGGTATTGTGTTAAGATGATCTTAATGCCTTCATTTGATTGTTTTATTACGAACCCATTGCTAGAATCTTCAATATAATCCGTAATTGTTTTGTTGAGATCCATTTATAGCAACTAATGGTTTTGGATCATTAGGGATACAATCCATAATTGTCGTGTTTTCGATTGGTATAATCATTAGGGATAAACTAGGTTAAGTAACCCGAGCTTTGTATGGTTGTTGCCTTGATTAATCTGTTTTCCTAACTCGTAATGCAACTATCCAATTAAATTTAAAGATCTCATCCTAGGTTATTCGATAGCTAGGTTTAATTAACGAGTGTCTCTTAATTAAACGCAATCTAAGGGAAAACAGGGGTCAATAGAGCTTATCATTAACTTACGATTAATAGTTGTTAAGAGGGGTAAAAGAGTAACAAATCAATGAAGTATGTTTAACTAGGTGTAGTCAAAGATTGAATCAATGACTAGGTCCTTAACGAATTCATAATTTTCATCATCTTTGAATGCTTTCTTTAATTTGTTTTCATTAGTTTAGTTTTATTTTATTTTATTTTAACTCAAACCAAAACCCCCCATAACCTAAACACTAATTGATTTCATGACAAGAGCTAACCGAACACTCTTTGTGGGATCGACCTAAACTCACTACTTCTATAGTTGTAAGTCTAGTTATTTTGAGTAGTGTTATGATGCACTGCGTCAATTATCGGTTTCTCCATTCTTGTAGCCTTAAATGCTCGATTTGAGCCACACCCATGCCTCTTTAGGGAGGATGTTTCTTGCGAGGTAGGCATTTGTTAGGTTTTCTTCCTCGGGTACTATTATTTACAGGTTTAGGTTGATGAAAGGATTCAGTTTTAGTAGATTTTTGGAGAATAATAAAAATGGGTGTAGCCATTGACGAAAGTTTCTTGAGAAAAAAACAAACAAACGCTAGTGTTTATAACTTAAGACAAGTGAGAGGTGAAGGAGATGGTATAATGATATTGGTAAAGGACTTCTCAAGCTTTTGTGAGAAAGAAAGATGACAAAAGAATGGCTAGAGAAGAGGTGGGGGGTTAAAGTAAGAGAAGGGAAATGGCAAAAAATAACGTGGGTTTTTTTCTATTCTCTTCACTCATTCACCTGTTTCCATATTCTCAAAAAACGAAGCGAGGAGAAGCAGTCAGCTGAGATTTCTAAAAAACGAAGCAAGAAGAAGTCAAGAACAGAGATTCTCAGAAAACGAAGCGAGATTCCAAGAAAAGAAACCATAAAAAGTGAAATGAGAGTGGATTTTTGGCTTCTAATTTTATATACAACAAACTGGTTCCAATCGGTTCCCAAATAAACCGGCCAATTTTGTATATATAAAGATTATAAAATGAAACCGAACTGGAGAACTAGTCGGTTCGAACGATTTTTAATTCAACAGGTTGCTTCGGTTTGATTTTTAAAAGATTAAAGAAGGTGACTGTCATGCTCCAACATTTTTTTGTGAGGCACATGCAACGATCCAAGTGTTAGAGAACTAACGCAATTATCCCTTTTTGGGCGCCCATCGTCATCCAGAGTTAGGGTTCTCTGGTTAGTCGTGCTATCACCTTTGCTTTCTCCTCAACTGCCATCTCCCGTAGTCTTTATCGCCTCCCCTTGCTGCTGGTGCGTCTCCATCTTAGCCGCATCTTCATGCGCCTCCTTGGTTGTTTTCTCAGCCATTGGCGATGTCTGCCACTGGTGTGAAGGCTGATCACAGTTTGAATATTAAAAAAAAAAACGCAACCATAAACATACACAGTTCAGAACCAAAACATTTTTTTTCAAACCCAAACTTTTCCAGAAACTCAATCTAGTGGGTAATGTATTGTATTTTTCATATCCTTAAAACTATGAAAGTATGCTAAAATTGTTTTCAAGAACCAGACGAAGTACGTAAACACAAAACCTAGAAATATGAAGAACAAGAGGCGCATTCCAAGTTTCCAAAAACGAGAATACAAGGCAAGCTTCATACGCTTTCAGAGGTGCGATTGACTTTTTGAAAGGTATGTCAGGTTTCCAGAAATAAGAAAAAGAGGATCATGTGTTTAAGCACAGTCACTAAAGAGTTTTTTATGACCTGAATTTCACAAGAATTGAATCTAAGGAAATAGGCTCCCCACGGCACTAATCTGTAGAGAGGCAAGATTGAACAGAATATGCGATATTTTATTGAAAAGAAACATGCGAATCATTTCAATCAATATAAAACAGATGGTATCATGGTACAGAAGAGTATTCCATTCCCACTCAATAGTCTAGTAGGCTGATGGCATCCACTAGAAGTGGATAAGTTGGGTATTGAAAGTGACTGGGACCTAATATTTTGAATCCTGAACTACAAACCACATGCGAGGAGTTGAGTTGAGGTTATATTGATAAACAAATAACTCTTTTTTTATTTTTACACACATTACATGGAGAGAAAATCAGCAATAACACACACAGCATTTTAGTTGTAATCAGCTTCATAATTAGCTCAAATCTTGGATTTTGACCCAAGCGCTCACTGTCTTGAGCTCAAAATTAGTAGTCAACTTCTGAACGTAGCGTCCAAGTGGTGCAAGTATCAGCTACTCGTACACCAGAAGTTCAAGAAAATGTTCAATCTCCAACTTTAAAAACTTCGCGTGTTGTGCCCTGAAAATGAAAGCTGCTAGGTAACTTCAAACAAGAAGAGCTCAGTGAGGCGGCGACTGACGTAGAATTGTGAGGTTTCCGTTAGCTAGAAATCACGGTGGTGAGCTCATGCCGGCATGGGAGTGTCATATAAGACGCTGCAATTAGATAGGTGTGACATACTCAGCTTAACGACATCGTAACAGGACTTTTGTTTGTATTTTTCTATCTAGTAACTGAATTTCCATCTAAGAGATTGTCCCAATAAATACATAGATCGTTACATTTTCTAGCATTACTTGCAATGAATAGTATTTCATTCTCGTAAAGTTCTCACCAACTCTTATTCTAGCTGTTTCTGTTTAAATAATAGGCGTATAGTTCAGAAATCACTGCTTCAAGACATTCGCAAATTGGAATTACAAATGTTGGTATGTTCCAGTCTCTATATAAATTGGATAACACCAAATGAACCAGAAAGTAAGGGCAAGTGGCAGAGGACCTTTCTTGACACCTTAAAACTTCTCTTCCTTAAACAAACCTTACACAGCAAAACATACCAGAAAAAGGTGACCAACCAACCATCTTCCATTCCTAGCAGCAGAAACCAAGTGCAGAACTGGGCCCGCACTTTCCGTACCCAAGATGAAGTGTACGTTAAAGTGTACCCAACACACACCAAACCGCACTCACTTCTCCATAAATTGCCAGCAGCCGCGGGACGGAGCCTTGAAATTGTCACCACTCACGCTATACGCTCTTTGTTCTTTTCATTTGTTTAGTGAACAAGATCAGATAAGAAGAAACTGAAAGCAATAACCATGGATGATGATGACTCCACCCGACCGTCCATTGGGTTTCCTCTAGGCTTAGCTCTTCTGTTCGTAACTCTGCTTTCCATGAGTGGGTTTTTCGTTTGTTGTCTACACTGGGACAAGATTCGATCTTTACTAGGACGTTCAAGCGATGAAGACGAAGACGACCATATCCTAGAAATTGAATATACACCTCCGACTGTCGTATGTATCTCTTTCCCGTCTTTTTTTTTTTTAGCGACTTTATACTATCTTAAGCTGTGTTGACGTTATTCTTAAGAGAAAATGACTTGAAGAACTTGTTTTTTGGGTGACTATTTTGAACACCTCACAAAGGCCCATGCATGCTTTGTTCTTGTTCTAAACAGAAGAAAAAGCAAAATGGAGGTCAGAGCCTGCCAGTTCTGATGCCAGGGGATACAGTGCCAAAGTTTATTGCAATGGCTTGTCCGTCCAAGCCTCTTCGACTGGACAATATCAGAGTAGAAGTGCAGAAGCATCCTAATTAGTTTTGGAAGCTCATCATTTTGGTAATATAATCACTTTCTAGTTTGTATATATATTTAATACTTTCTTAAGTGAGATTGAATTCTATTTGTTGGCTGTCAGGAGGTATAATTTAACTCATCTTCAGAAATTAAAGGAATCCCACATAAGATTCATATTTCAGAATATATTCCAAGAACTGGGTACAATTTGCAGCAGGGTGACAAACCAATTTCGTTCCCATTAGCATAAAGTATAAACCCGAGTTGTTTAGTTTATTCTGCACCACAAAAAGTTACATACCTCTTATGCTCTTTGCTCCAATGATGATTCATTTCCTAACACACAATATTATTGCAATTCCTCATCAGCACAATCTTCGGAGATAAGATTAATAATGCATTGTTCCAAAATTCTATTTGGTTCTCTGGCGTTACTCGTAATGATGAGGTTATGTCAAGTCACGCTGTAGACCGTTTCTTGTGCATCCCTACGGTCCCTGTCGTTTTAAGTTGGTTATTTGTGGACCTATAAAGCCCAGACTTAATTGGATCCATTCCACAACTATAGCTGCCTTAAATACGACTTTTGCTCGCCCCCCGAAGGCAAATACTTCCTTTGAATCTTGATTTATGTCCCTGCTGGAGATATGATGTCGGAATTGATCTACAGAAACTTATGTAAGAAAGAGTTTATAATTAAATGTCTTATGCATGCAAAAATTGATTGCATGACGAGAAGAAAAATATATGGGAAAGGGGATCCCCTGGCGAATGCCCTTAGCACCCCTAAAAGATCGAGTAGGGGCACCATTAATCAAGACCGAAAAGGATACCGAAGTGATACATTCCATGATCCACCGAGTAAATTGAGGGGGAAAGCCAAAGGCCTCCAACATGGCATGCAAGAATCCCCAGTCAATACTATCAAAAGCCTTATGAAAATCAATCTTCAAAGTGCAATTAGGAGGGCTCGAAGAAGTAGAATAACCTTTCAGAAGCTCTTGAACAATAAGAAAGTTGTCCCCAATATAACGATCCGACAAGAAAGCACTTTGGTTAGCACTGATTAACGAAGGCAGAGCTTCTTTCAATCTGGTAGCAAGGATCTTAGATATGATTTTGTAAAGAAAATTAGCACACGAAATTGGACAATAATCGGCAAAGGTGGTTGGAGTGGATCCTTTCGGAATCAAGCATAAGAAGGTTCTATTAATCTCCTTCAGCAAAATTCCAGTACGAAAGATGTTTGGGGAATTGCAATGTTTCTTCAAAGTCTAATGAATATACGATATCTGTGATGGTTGGAAACTGGATAAATGGTTTCACACCCTATAATAAAAATAAAATTTTGAATTATATATTAACATAATACCTCAGTTTCGAAAAACAATAAGAATATAAATAAGAGGAATAAGTATGAATATCACCTTCCATAAATAACAGATCAAATAGGAGGGATCGACAAGGAACATTTTGTAAAGTCTGGATGGATAATAATTGGCAATAGTTTTAAATATAGATAAAAATGTATTCATGAAAGGCACAACAGACTTGTAAAAGTCTGTAAATATAAAAAATGTTATGTAGTTGTTAAAAGGGAATTTTTTTTATATAATAGTTGTTATCATTTTATTGTTAACAAGCAAACATACTTGCATCAAAGATAACAATAAATTGTTCAGAGTGTTTACGCATTCTTGATATGGCCACTTCCAAAGTAAACGCAATGAAACGTGTAAACCTATAAAATAAAACCAAAATATGACGTTGGGAAATTATCAAATAAGGGCGAAAAAAATTGCGAAATTAAAAGAAAAATTATACACGTTGACTTACATTTTTCGTGAACGAAACTTCCTGTAATTTTGTTTAAGGCAAAATATCTTTGGCTAAGAAAAACAAAGGAAAAAATGATGATTAGTAAGAAGTTTAGAAACGATCAACGCAATAGTAAAATTTAGAAATTTAACAGATAAAAACTATCGAAAAAAGCATATAATTGTTAGAATTTGAAAATTACCAAAACAGGTTTATAGCTCTCATCATGACCTGCTAAATAAGGAAGTCCTTGTTTGATTTCATCTGTAAATTCATCAGCTATTAATTGGTCTGTATTTCAAAAGAAAGAATCTAGAAATACAGAAGGATGAAAATAATATGTATAAAGATAAAAGTGAAAAATGTAAAAATACTGATAGATATGCTTTCTCTCCAAGAAAGGCAAGCTTTTAATTTTTTTGCAGCTACATAAACATTGTTGTTGTTAGCTCTTAAGAACCTTGCAACACAATTCTTGGTACAAAATTTTTTCTGTGATCAACCAAAAAATAATGTCATGGGAAGTTAATATTTAAGACAATATTTATATCAATTTGCTTCTTGCTAGTAAAAAATACAGAATAGCAAAGAAAAAGAAGCACTTACCTGGTTTTGTGATAAGGAAGTTTTCTCTGTAAGACACCAAATAACATATTTAATTCTGTGAACTTCAGATATATTTTCTGCGTTGCTCATTTTGAAGGAGCAGAACAAGAGGATGGAAATAGCAACAGAATTGGAAACGAAATGAGAATGGAATGTAATTCTTCTGAACTAGACTTTAAATAAAAGGAAGTCTTCTTTGTAAAAATGTAAAATATCTCTAATGTTTATGAAAGTAACATTAATAATCTACAGATTTTATCAGCAACAACCAAATAAGTTGTCATTTTAAATAGACGTCCTATAAAATCAAAACGTTGCCTGACAGAGGGCAGCGTATCCTAGAAAATACTGAAGTTAAATAAATGATATCTTTAGTGAAAAGGGTTTCAGATGATTTAACATGGCTAAGATTTTTAGCTGAGATGTAGAGCAATGTGATTTTAATTATATGGCTATTATAATATAATCCATTAATTATATATAATATGTACATAATAATGTCGTTATAATAATAAACAATTTATATTAA
>JANIHZ010000006.1:11307441-11324507 GCA_027478365.1 Erythroxylum rufum | reverse complement strand
ATACTAAACTGTACGACAACTTGTAAAAATCATAACTCCTAGTCCCGATATCGAAAAATTACATACTTTATGGCCACAGAAAGCTTTTAACAAGCTCTACGAGTTTCATGTTGATCATTTTCTCGAATTTTGCCTAAACCAAAAAGTCAACTTTTCCTCAAAAGTCAAACTTTAAATACCTAACTTTGACTGATCATAATTTCCACTCCCAATATCAAAACATATCAAACTTTATGGCTACGGAAAGCTCTTGACAGGAGCTACAAGTTTCCAGAAGATTATTTCCTCAAATTCTCCCAAAATCAAAAAGTCAACTCTCAAGTCAAACATTATCTCTCCAAAAGTCAAACTTTCTAAATTTTTCAAATTTTCACACTTTTTCTTTTTAATTCTTGCTATTTAACTTCATTTCAATCAACTCATCCACTTTCTTCTCATAATCCATATAAGTTCACTCAAATATCAAAATCCTCAAAATTAAACAATTATTTTCTCATAAATTTTTCTTCATTTTATCAACTTTCCTTAAATTGTTAACTTTTCTCACCAATTTCTTTCATTTAAAATTCATTTTAATATTTCTAATTTTCATCAAAAGTTCGGGGTCCAACATATTAGCTCCCAAGTTTCCAAGTAGCTCCAACTCCCACACTACCGCTGGAAGCGAGGCGTCCGTAATTGATCCGATCAGAGAGCTATGTCCAAGGGGCTAGAGGATCATCAATAGGAAATGCCTATTTCACCTCCTTTGAGGTGACTGGAACTCAAGACCTCCCCCTATACACTTCTGCGCACAAAGAGACTTCACATACTTGATTGTTCAGCTGATGATTGATCACTCAGCATCAGGTTCCTATCAGCTCCCAAGTAGCTCCAACTCCCACACTGCCGCTGGAAGCGAGGCGTCCGTAATTGAGGTGACTCGAACTCAAGACCTCCCCCTATACACTTCTGCGCATAAAAAGTCTTCACATACTTGATTGTTTAGCTAATGATTGATCACTAGCCTCCCCCTTGCTCAGCATCAGGTTCCTATCAGCTCCCAAGTATCTCCAACTCCCACATTACCGCTGGAAGCGAGGCGTCCGTAATTGATCCGATCAGAGAACTATGCTCAAGGGCTAGAGGATCATTAATAGAAAATCCCTATTTCACCTCCTTTGAAGTGACTTGAACTCAAGACTTCCCCTTAGAGGAGAGTCTTAAGGGAGGGATTTGGACCATTTGGTTCACCCCTCGTTGTCGCCGTTTTACTATTTTTATTACTAATGGCTGATGTCTGCTAGCTGTCATTTGTAATTCCCATCTGATGCGTTTTTATTGTCTTTGCTGATGGTGTTTTAGTTTTAGTTTTCGGGAGGTTTTTATCACTACGGTTGTTTCTTTTGTCATGATTCAGGGGTTGAATTGCTTGCTCGTATTTCTTTGTCGTCATTTCCTCTATTATCACCGTGTAAAGAGAATCGAATAAACTTTTGTTACCCTTATTCCTGTCAAATGGAGGGTCCTTAGTTCTCTCTTCCTTTCTCTCTCTAGAAGTCGTTCTCAGCTAAGCAACGAAACCCCCAATCGATCTTCTGATTTGTCTACGAAAATCCACCAGGTAAAACCTCTTCTTCTTTCATGTTTTTTACTGCACAAGTCGCTTTGTTTTTTATGCTCCCTGGGTTACTAAGTGTACACGACGATTTGGTCGTTGCGCGTGTCTGGGTTAGTTCTCTGTTTGGTTTCTGTGTAAGCTCTGGACAACAGGAGTGAGACGATAGCTGGAAATGTTAGAAACAGAAGTGAGAAACTTTAGCTTCTCTGTCGCTGCAGTGAATCCTTTCCAAAGCTGGATTTAGCCGGGGTTTTTTCTTCTTCTTTTTTCACAGAGATTTTCATTACTAGTATTAAGTCATATTGATAACGTTTCCTCATCAAAAATCAATTTGTTATCGGGGTGACGTTTCCGTGTGGGCCTTATACTCACACGGGGTTTCCCTTTTTGTACTGCAATTACTTCTTGTTCAATGCTTGCTGCACATTGTTGATGTTCTCAAAACTACTTTTTCTTGCTCTCTCTTGTTGGAGCTCCCTTCTACTTCAACATATTCGTTACTGATTCTTTAAATTGAAACGAGATGTGGGTCTCTCTTGTTCTGAGCGTTGATTTTAGCAGTTTTTTGTTTTTCCTGAAGGAATTTTAACTCTTTCTTTCTTTTTGGCCGGATTTGACTTAGAAAGCCCTTTTAGTTCACAGGTAATGTACTTCAGTTTTAAAGATTAATTTCGGGATGATGTTCGTTGATTTTGGTACTGAGCTTTATTTCTCTTGAATTTTTATTTGATGCAAAATTTTACATGAAAACTTGTTATTCCATTGAATTTTCTATCAACTACTCTCAATCTTTGAGAATTTTGTAATGTTTAGGTTTTGTTGCCTCTCGCATGCCCTTGGAATTTGGAGGGATTTATGGTCCAATTAACACTACATTATTTATAGGAAGATTTTATCGTTTCTTGATGTCCTGGCCGAGCTTGTTTTACTTTGTGAGTCGATATTTCATATTGGTGAACTTACTTTCTTGTCATAAGATCCAAGGCTTTCTGCATGCTTGATTTGTGTCATTGGAGCTTCGAGCATTTGGTGTTTTCTAACTAGCTTTGACAGCAAATATAAGCAGGTTAGAGAAGGGAATTCTGAGTGTTCTCTAAATCAATGTCTCCCCCACCACTAGGTGTTGTGGAAGAGGAGGGTCAGAGTAACGTTACACTGTTGGCTTCTTCAGCCTCTGCCGAAAGTGTGTGCCAGAATGGATTGGAACTAAAGGAGCGTAACTATATGGGTTTGTCTGATTCTTCTTCTGTGGACAGTTCTATAATCTCTGCTGTGTCCAAAGAGGGCAAGACTAGTCTGAATCTGAAAGCTACAGAATTGCGCCTTGGACTTCCAGGGTCTCAATCTCCTGAAAGAAATCAAGAACTTTGTCATTTGAGCTCCATAAAGCTTGATGAGAAGCCCTTCTTCCCTTTACGTCCCTCAACGGATAGCCACTGTGCTTCAATGCAGAAAAATGTTGTTGCTGGTAACAAGAGAGGATTCTCTGATGCTATGGATGGGTTCTCAGAGGTGAATACATCTGAATTTATTGAACAGAATAATAGCAGTGCTGCTACTGAGTTTAATATGGAAACAACTCATGTGGTGCAGGGTAAATATCTTGCAAGCTCAGAGGTAGGTGCTATGTTGTCTCCCAGACCCTCCCCGAACTTGGGGCTGAAACAAGGTTCTGCTATGGACAACCTTGGAGCTCAACCAAATAAAGCAAAAGAGGTAGTAACCCCAAAAGCATTAGAGGAGAGGCCTCATGCTTCAAATAACACCAGGCCAAACCGCAACGGCTCATCAAACAACAACATTGCCCCAGCTACCAAGTAAGTGTACTGGGATTTTGATTGAACCTATGAGAAAAATGTTTTATCTTACCTCCTTCATATTTACTTATTTGGCAGGGCTCAGGTTGTGGGTTGGCCACCCGTCAGATCATTTAGGAAGAACTCACTCGCTACTTCTTCAAAGAACACTGAAGAAGTAGATGGAAAAGTGGGGGCTGGTGCTTTGTTCATCAAGGTCAGCATGGATGGTGCTCCTTATCTTCGGAAAGTGGACTTAAGAAATTACTCTGCATATCCAGAGCTGTCTTCTGCCCTTGAGAAGATGTTCAGCTGTTTTACCATAGGTGAGCCTATTGACTTCATATTTCATCTGTAAAAATTCTATTGCAGATCAAGTTACTGCTAGTTGTGTCGTTCTTAGGTCAATATGGGTCTCATGGAGCTCCTGGAAGGGAGGTACTGTGTGAGAACAAACTCAAGGATTTGCATGGCTCTGAGTATGTTCTCACATTCGAGGATAAAGATGGTGACTGGATGCTTGTTGGAGATGTTCCCTGGGAGTAAGTACTGTTTCTGCTCCACGTGTTTGTTTTCCTTTATTGGTTCAAATCTCCTTCATGTTTTTACTACTCTTTAGATGTTTCTCTTACCTGTTAAAATCTGGTGATTATCTGTACTTTGTGTGCTTTTAATACTTATGTGGGGTAGTCGAGGATTTGTCTATATTCTGCATAGACTTTGAGGAACATTCCATGTGTATTACATAGCTGTAGTAGTTAACAATCTATTCTATGTGCATTCTAGAGGAGTGGATTGGCAGCAATTGCCAAAAAGAACTTTCCATGAATACCACATAGAATGCTGGGTATTATTCTTATCTCATTATGTTGAAATTGTCTTTTATCTTTATCCAATTGATTTTCAAGCATTCTTAAAATCTGTGAATTCATGTTAGGTAGAGGAGTTAGCTTTTATGCATGTAACTGTTAGCAGTGTGTTTCCCAGTTTTGTGCAAATAATATTTAAGAATTTCAAATACTATTGCTGCTGGAAGGCATTATATAATGCCGTTAGACAAAAGATTCTTTTATTTATCTTTCATGATGTAGCTTTGCTGCCGTTTAATTAGAGCTGGGAGACTCTTTTGAGCATGCATTAGTGCCCTTATGTGATGCTTTGGATTACTTCACCATAAGCCAATCCTGAGAAGTCATTGATATTAGTTTTGATACACTGGTTTATTCTCTTCGATGCATATTTAAAAACATAACTTGTTATCTGTGAGTAAAGTGCCACAGAGAGAATTACAAATCAGAACCAACAGGTTCTACATTTTTGTCTGAACTTTTTTCCTCACAAGGATCTTACTTTATTTGATCTTATGTGAGTGGGATGAGCACTAGGCAGCAGGAATTCTGAAGGAAATAATTGCCCTATCATTTAAAACTAGAAATCATTGTTTTTGGCTCTGAACTTTTTGTGCTTTGTACGGCATTACAAGATGAAACTAAATTTGCATTTTAGCTTGTCTACTTATCCACTTTCTGAAATTTCCCGCATTTCAATATCTTTGTTTATCCGTGGACTTCATCGTTCTTTTTTCTCATTGTTATCTGATAACTTATTGGTGCAGCTGCATTCTAATCCAAACTTTTGTTCTTCTTCAGGATGTTTATTGACACTTGCAAGAGGTTAAGGATCATGAAGAGCTCTGATGCCATTGGCCTAGGTCTGTATTTTATTAAATGCCATTCTCTAAGCCGAATTTCTTTCTTCATATTTCCACAAGACCTTGTCTTCTGGTATGCTTACATTCAAAAAGACGACTAGAAGGAGAATACATGGGTCTAATAGAGTAATTTATGGTATAATGCAGGTATTTTCTATCCCTAGGATTAATGGTTAATAGTAGTGCCAAAAGTGCAAGGTTGGTCTCTTTGCCAATAAACCAAATCTAATTTTGAAAAATTGAAACTTGTTAGTTTCATTCGTATTTATGAAACTGGGCGTGAAAGGAAATTTGCAGATTCAGAATGTTGTTTGCAGTGGCACAAATACGGAAAATGTTTATTGTTGCTATTTTGAATTGTATAGTTAACGCATTTTTTAGGACCCTCAGGGCTGATAAAACTGTTATTGAACTTGCCAAGCTTCCCTCAATTTACACATAATAACTTGTTACTCATAATCTGAATTGAGAATTGCATGTTATTCTGTCATTTTTTATGCTGTAAGGCTGTCTACCCTTGTTGTACATGTTGGCTGCTGCCTTCTCAAAAATGATGGATAAGATCTAGTCCATGACGTCAAAGTTTTGCATGAAAAATGGCAACCGTTGTTATATATGTCGGCTATTGCCTTCTCAAAAATGATGGATAAGATCTAGTCCATGAAGGCACAGTTTTGAAGCTGTGTAATCATATTAATAATATCCTTCTTCTGCCTATGTAGTTTGAAAGTTATCTTGTTGTAATATCCTCTGTGGATTCATCTGCTAGATGTGCATTAAAGTACATGCCCAATTAAAGGAACTGGAATAATTCTTATTGGAGAATGGTGGCTGCTGTGTATTGATATAAATGTGGTAGTTTGATTCTTTGTTGTCATTTTCTTCTTGCTTCTGTTTATTTAAACTAATTTTGGGAGAATTTAAATGTTTTGCAGCTCCAAGGGCTGTAGAAAAATGCAAGAACAGGAATTAGCCGGCAGTGAGCATTATCCTGGCTATCCGTTCAGCAGCTTCTTGGATGATAACCTGGAACAGGGCAGGAGAACTAGAGAGCAAGCATTAGGTATTGCTGGACTGGATGGGAGATCATTGCTTTCTGCAGTTGTCTTAATGTGTTCATGTTTCTGTTACAACAAGGTTCCTTTGTTCTAATCTCTGTTTAATTAAAATCATAAAACTCCATAGACCACTTTGTTTGGGAGTGAGACTGCAATTTATGTGTTAAAAACAGAGTATGGACAAATTCCTGCCTCAATGCAGGAAATACAGTTTGTAAAGTGCGTTGTTTATTATTTATGTTAATTGTATGTGTTTGTATGGTGAGAAAACGTATCCAATCTGACCACATGCTTCGGTAGGCTAAATCTCATCCTTGTCAAACATTGTTGTTATTAGCAAAATTTAAGGCATTTCCTTGTTTAAATAGTCAAGTGGTTGTTTACTGTTGGACTAAAGAATTGCTTTGTAGTATATCAAATTGAACGTGCGTAGGTTGCCTAGGAGTTCTGCTTAAAAAAAAGGTGATATTGCCAGGTTGGTTGATACACTTGTCGGAGGATACTCGTTGCAAAGCATGTGAAGCAGCAGTGCATTATTGGCTGTAGTTGCTATTTGATTGGTTTATGCTTGCCAGTTGGTAAAGAGAGGACACGTTGGCTTGTAGGGGCGCAAAATGTACAGACATTTCACTTTATAGAGAAATCACAGTCTGACTCAACCTGCTACTTGATTCTTGTTACACTTGCATCAATAATAGAGGGTAAATGTAAGATTTACCTTGATCTCAAAGAAAATAAATGGATGGATGTTAACAAGTGATCTGAGCCAATTGAATATGGACTCGTATTTGGGCAGCCACAAGTAGTTGCATCAACGGGATGTATTTCACTGGAAACTTTTTTAAAATTGTATCCATGTGATGGAGGCCGAAGCTTTTGTGTTCAAATTTTTAGGCTTTACTATTCGTCTGCACAATATCTTCCAGGCAAGGTCCCATGATTTGATGAAATTGAAGCTACTGAGACGCTAGAAGAGGAACATGTTCGACCTTTTGATCAACACTTGAACTTGGGTTCTAGACTAGAGTCAATTGTCAGCGTCTAATCAACATGAACAGTGACGGACTTGCTGAGCCTGAAAATGTGACGAATTGAGTTCTTATGGTACTGAATTGCATATCGAGGAGATGAAAAGTTATCAACTTTTTTTTGTCAGTTTCTTCAAATATTCTTACCATTGCCATGCAGCTTGGACGGAACAGATCTGTTGTTTCTAAAGTGCTATGCTTTTTGTGCCTAAATAAATCTCAGTTATTTATTACAATAAGTTGGATAGTTAAGATGTTAAAGACATAACAAGGCATAACAATTTAGGAGCAGCAGATCTGCTCTTGCTTGGACCGAAGACCCTATGTCTAATTGTTTGAATTAAATATAGAAATTCCAAGATTGCATCTATGAAAATTTTGAATGACAAAGGGCTTATCCAACGATTTATGGGCTCTTTGATACTTGGAATCGTTCAAGGAACAGGTGTTGGGTGCTTTTTAGTTTAGCCCTGTAAGAAACAAAAAGAAGACAGTCGTTCGAATCTCAAATTTCTTAGAAAGTTACCCTTATCAATCCTTTAACTTCTAGCGTTTGGGAACTTAGCCGAATGACCAAATCTAGCTACCACAAGCTTTGATGATATGTATACGGGCTCATGTGAGCATGAGAGCCCATCTCTTGGAAACTTGTAAGGAAGGAATAGGCAGAACAGAACAAGAAACTTCAAATTCAAAAAGAAGGAAGAGACAGAAGTTGATCGTCAGTCTGGTCAAAAAGCTTTGATTAACCACAATTAGTGGGTATCTTGAGCTTCCACGTTGTCTGTCAATTTTTTAAATCTGAATCCCACCGAAACAGCTTGAACTCTTCAACATTTTCATCTTCGAATTCCAAGTATGTGAGCTAAATTAGTGCTCATGATTGCCACAATCTTTGAGCTGGGACTCTTATCCAGTTGTTGAATGTAGCAGATAATGTAAGATAATCTATATCCAATTATGTCTCCTTGTTTTTGACATATGTTTCACCTTTTCGACTAATGACTTGGAATAAAGCCAGGAAACATCATTTTACATTATCATCTATGTGTTGTACCCATATTTGTAATAATTTGTTCAAAGTTTTCAACTGAAATCTTGGAAACTTTGATTTGTTCATCTCATTTTTCTTTTCGGTCTATTTTTAATGCGTTTTTTATGTGACGTCAATAATATCGGAGATGGTCCGGTGATCCTGCCGGATATAATCTTTGTTTACTTTGATTTAGAGAATGCATGCACATTGACGAGGACACTTTCTGATAAAATCCCCACGACCATAACCTGCACATATCTTTCAGGTCCCATGATTTTGTGTTTGTTTCCATATCATTTCGTTTGGAATATGGTTGCCTACTGGAAGGACAGTAGGTTAGAAAACCAAGGTTCTTATCATTCTATTAGGTTCATCCTTTTTTGCCCATATCAGTAAGGACCGTTTCTTCCCAAAATCCATCAACCGGCTCTGCCAAGTCCATGCCCATTCTTCCATTTACTATCTGAATATGGTAGCAAGACACCACGTTTCTGCATCTACGGCTACAAATATTGAGACAAAAAGACGGGGAAGTTAAAGAACTCTTTAATTAACTCTGGCATTTGATGACCAAATCAAAGCCTCTTGTCAAACACGACAGACTTTGAAATGATTGACGAAGACTAAAACCATAGTAATTCAATATTAAGTTATCTATTGCCTTCGTCCTCGCTGTAAAAGCCATGTTTTACTACTTTATTTCACAATCAACCCAAAATTTTCAAATAGCGTGCCAATGTCCTTCCCACTTCTCGTAATAAAATATACGATTGTGAAGCTGAAGGACGTTAGGCAGATCAGTAATTATATTTAAATGATCGTCATCATCAACTTCTTGTACTCTTAAAAAAACAAATAATTGATTCATAGGGAGTTGGAGTGGTTAGCACTTAGCAGTGTTGGTTGGAATAGAGGATCGGTTAGCGAAATAATTGGTCTAATCATCAAATATTATATGCATATCTCTTCCCATAATGGCTGCTTTTGACTCTACTATGTGATCATTGTCAAAAGTCCTCTCACGTCTGTCCTCATATAAACTTCTCGAGAAGCCAAATTGAAGACTCTTAAAACTTTGTAAGTTCGAAGTGACCACTTTCTTAACTTATGCAAAGTATCTTAATCTCCCTCAACTCCTTGGCTATGGGATGATTAAAACAAACAAGCTAATGAGACGATGAATTATACAAAGTCCACATGGTTTGTTCTTTGGATTGCTACTAACCATAAGCAGTTTGGACCAAAAGCAAACCATGGGTTGACGTCAATTAGTGTTTTAAGTCGAATAGAATAAGAGAGAATTAAACACGAGTGGATAACCAAATGAGGCAATGAATGGAAAGAGACACGGCCCAAGTTACATACCTAACCTAAGCACAAACCAATCATTTTAATGCAAATCACTATCCATAGAAGATTGCATTATCCCTTCCACGCAACCCTAGCCATCAGGTGTCAATACAGCCTCGGTTACTACTAAGCTATGGTTTTGGCCTACTTCGTTCGTCTGGTTATCTATTGAAAAGTGAAACAGATATGCCTAAGGCGTTGTAGGAAATGTTTCTGTTGACAGAGAGATTAACCGGTCCTGGTCTATGGTCATCGTGTGTGTAACCAGTCGAGCACTAGCCCCTGTGATGATTTAATTTGGAATTTCTTGCCTTGCCAACTTTTCAACATATTCGTTTTTCAACAAACTTGAAGGTCCATATGACACTCTATTCACCTTCCAGGATAAGGATAATTAATTAAAACAATAGTTTGAAAACATGACGATAAGTGAATTTATATTCAGTTTAACATTAAAATTTTAATTATATATATATATTCCAGATTTCCAGTCATAATAGTACTCTTTTTTCTGTTGGGTCGTGAAGTCTTTTTCGCCATGTCCAATCATAACGGGACACCAGGGTAGGGTCCTAATTGCAAGAATCTGGCTGGGCCACCCAATTTCCAAATGATTTAGCATCTCTTAGCAACCATCACGCCAGTTGTATTGTATCTATCCGTAATGTTAATGTGTTTCCTGTTGCTTTAAAATCTGTTTCTAAATCACAGGTTGGTGAGAGTGATTTAATATTCTTATCTCTTAATTTGAGATCTTGAGTTCGAGTTTTAAGAATAGAAAAATCTATTTAATTGGCACTTTATTTTTTACAGATCGATTCGGTGTGAGTGAGAATTAGTCTAGGAATAAATAGCTTAAAGACACTTTTTTATAATTAGGACCCTTCTAAGATATCTCGTGAACTAAAAAAAACTATTTCTAAGAAATGAAGGACATGTTTGCATTTAAGAAAAGATAATTTTTAATATTTAATTTATATTGTAAATGTCTTTTTAAAGCCTAGGTTGAAAAAATTGTTGTTAACAAATTATACAATTTGATATTTTTAGTTAATGATTTTTTAGAATTTTTAGTAATTTTACTAAATATTTTAACCTTATAAATATATATATGATTATGAAGCTAGTAAAACTAGAGCTAGATCTTCTGGTTCACCTTTTGTAGATCAATTTTGTGTCACAAAAAATAGACCGTTCATTTATATAAGACCCACAAAAATAGACGGTCCACTTTTTATGACACAAAATTAATCAAAAAAAAGTGGACCAGAGGATCTGATGCCAGTAAAACTATGCTTCATTTGTCCTTGAACCAACCACAAATTGACTATCCTGCACAAAGCCCAGTAAACATTGATAAGTACAAAGAAATCTGACAATTCAGGCGTCAAATTTTGATTATGTTCTCTTAATTAAATTCCCATGTGGAAAAGTAAAATTTGGTTAAGAACATCTTATTAGTTACTTTGTTGACAATTTGCTGATTGGAATTACGACTTTGAGATTTGAGATCTTAGCTTATCATAACTATTGACTTTTTTGGACCGACCAAATAACTTGCCTACATTAATGTAAAGATTAAAAAATACATATATATATAAACGGTTGACACTGCTTTTGGTGTCTTTTCCCAAGGCATCAAGTTCCAAGGCTCCCCCCATCCCTGCCATCAACGATCCCTCTTAAGTCTTGACCAAACCATAATAAACAACTTAAGATTATATTTTGTTTAATAATTTCATTAGAGGGTGTTATATATATGGTTAATTTGGGGGTTATGAGAAGCAAAGGTTTTGGACCTAAGCATTTTCCCATGTTACAGAACATGCATGCCATTGCCAAGACTGATTAAATTGGTGAAATAGAAAGCTATAAACGAGAAAGTAGTTTGTACCAGAAAAAGAAAGTAGTTTGGTGTGCATGGATACTTGGTAACATGTGACCAATTTGTCTCCAACAACCGCAAGAAGCTTTCATTTTCAAGCTCATTAATGTAGTTTTTGAAGAGGATATTCTTTTAGAAACCAACCAGTTCCCATGTGACTACTTCAATGTTGTTCGTCCTAACCAACCCTACTGCAACCAACTGCATCATCTGACTCAAGTAAATCCCATTCCAACCAAGTTCTCGTTTTATTGCCTCTTATTGTTTACCAAATCAAATCCCACAAAGTGGAGAAATTAGGGAATGTCATTTTTGTTGCATAACCAAATCCGAGTAATCTCAATTAATGGATGAGGAGAAGACACCTACATTATTATTATATACCATTGGTGTACTTGAGGATTGATCCGTTTCGATCATGGTCTCACTCACATTCCCATATGCAGCCTTCCTGTGTGACACATGGTGCTTGCAACTTTATAATAGTAATCACATCAAGTACTAAACATTGATTTTTTAAGCAAAAACTGAAAGGGGGTCTTCTTAAACAAAGTAGAAAATGCCAAAATTGCATCAGGAGTATATCAACTTTTCTTTCTTTTGCTTCTGATTAGCTTGGATTTAATTTAGGAGTCAAAATGCATGTGGTCAATAGTCCACAACTTCAACTTGGCGCCTGCAAAATGTTGGGATCTCTTTCATATCATATGGGGTGTCCGACTGACTGTGTCATGTGACATGTGGGCATTTCTTCTTCATCATCAGGACTTTACTTACCCTTATTGACACTTATTGCGAACAACTTAATAGTAATCGCATCAACTTTGATTCACGTGCCTGACTGTGGGTATAGCTTCAATAATGCATATTAAAGCAGTCTATTATTGTGTTAACTAATTAAACTAAGCAACTGATAATAATTATCAAGTGGGTAAGATACGAAGAACCAAATTTATATTATGTTAGTCAAAGGGTGTATCGTGTTCAATGATAATACTTACTCCCTCCGATTCATAATAAGTGTCATTTTAGAAGAATGCACACTTATTAAGAAAGTTAATGAAATATCTGATATACCCTTATTAACTACATGTTAAAGTGTCTTGAAAATATAATCCGTGTAATCTATGTAATTAAGATGTGAGAGAAATTAAAGGGTAATTTTAGAAGTAAAATTATAAATATGCATAAAAAGTCACAAACGACACTTATTTTGAATAATTAAAATCCTTCTCAAACGACTCTTATTATGAATCAGAGGGAGTAAATCACTATTATATATAGACATATTGCTTCCAGAAGCAACGCTTTTTGAGAAATTATATTAGGGATATACAGTATTATCTTAAAAGGAAATATAGAAATACTATTCATCTAATTATAATATATTATCAAATATTATTTTTTATTTTTTATTTGTTTTCTTTCTTTCCATAGTAACTAATCAAATACCCCTTAGGCTAAGGGTTCTGAGGCTCACTCGGACAATGCCACATGGTCTGCCAAGGCTGACTTGGACCCGTGAATCCCTTTCAATATGAACTGATATACGCTTTACATAATCTCAACTAATTTTAGGGTCTTATGACTTATACGTTGACCAGCACAGCATATGCATTGCATTCATGCACCAATTAGGACACTAACGCTCGAGATTTTCACGAGACAAGCTGCTTTTTATGCTAATTTCCCATTAGATTGAAAATTCTGCATAAATCAAACTTCAAACAGGTTATTTTTATTTCTGTTTTCGTTCTAAATATAATAAAAAGAATTACAAGATAATTAAATAGTTCTAAAAAGCTAAATAATAATTTAAAAATAAAAAAACGAAATAGATAATGTAATTATTGTAATTATCCAAAGATGGAATAACAACTATTTAAAAGGAAATAAATAGAAAAGGTACTGTAGGTAAAACGCCGTCGTTCTGCTTTTCTTTTATGGTGCCAAAAAAACGGCGCGTATAGGTGAGAGTACAAAACGAGCGGAATCGCTTAAGAGAATAGAAAAAGGGTAACATCGGAGATTTCAGGAAGGAGGTTAAAGTACACGGACCGGAGAGAGAGAGAGATGATGTCTTTAGTAGACTACGCTTCTTCTTCATCAGACGACGACGTACAGGAAGATACCATAGAACAAGAAACCCGAAACGACACTAAACAAGTCGCGAAACGCGAACCTTCGCCTCCTAAAATGCCCAGAACTGACCAGTAATCTCTCGTTCTCTTTTTGATTTTTCTCTGCATACTGTTTTTTACATTGCAATTCCAAACCCTAGAATATTGTTGGTTTTGTTTGGTTGATTGGAAATTGCGAGAAAAGGAGAGGAATTTCAATCTTGTGCGTGCGGCTTGAGGTTTATGTAGTTTAGGAGAGGTATTTAATCTATTGCTAATTAGGGTTTGAGATAGGAATTTATGGGATGTGGATACTTTACTGAGTTTGCATGAATTATAGAGATTCTGATGAGTTGGAACTTTTTGATTCTAGTGCTGAAAAACTTATAATCCATGTCATGTTGATTGGAGTTTTTTTTTTTGTTTAATCTTGACATGTGTAGGAGATCTGGGTTGGCATCAAATGAACGAGTGCGACTACAAAATAATGCTCAACCATCAGTCACTCCTGTGATGAAGCTTCCGGATGCTTCATTGCTGTTGAATTCGCCTAGCGTCTCACCGATGAATGGGAGTGACCATGCTTCTCGAGTTTCAGCTGCAATGGCTGAAAATGCCTCGCGCAAGAGAGACTCAAATGGATTGAGTTCGTCGTTGCCTCGTAATAAAATACCAAAAGGGACCTTGAGGCAGACAAAGAGCGTACCTGATACTGTTGGTGGTTTGCTGGTCCCTCCCCAGCTTAGCGGAAGGTGAGCTGTGATGAATTGATGTTTGCTTGCTGTTGTTGTAATTTTCTCGTTAATTCTTTGGCATGGGCTATCATTGCTCCTTTTTTCTTCACGAGTTTGGATGCCACTTGGAATAACTGAGTTCTCTGATGAATCTCTAATTCGCTTGCTCCGGTATGAATCTTTGACTGTAGATTATGAGAAGGTATCACAATGTAGTGTATTGAACCACGTATAGGCTTGTGAGGTGCTAGGAATATTCATTTATAGACTAGAATCTTGAGGAGATCATTTAATTGTGGATAAGATAAATCAGTTGAATAAGAATAACTCAGATGATGTTGTTTTAAGTTACTTCTTTGTTCATCTGGCTGCTCTTAAATTATTGTTGCATATTCAGCTCCTGCTGCATCTGCTGAGCTGACTTCGAGTGAAGTCAAACCACGATGAGAATTTTGTGAACTTGCACATTCAGGCGGCTTGTGATCTTGCAGAGTACAATTCATAACTTCGTCCCCGAGTTCAGTATAACTCTTAAACAAGCTTAGATTAATAATTAGTCTTTGCATATTAATCCTCACAAGATGCAACTTTTATCTCAAGTTTTCTGAGATTACTGCAATCTGATTTTCTGTTGTTTATAACAAAAATCTCGGGTGTTGATGATCTAATTTTGTTTCATGTCAGGAGTAATGTTGTAACTGAAGATATGGGGAAATTGTTTGTGAGAAAACATTCGGAGCTGTCGTCTGAGTTGAATGCTTCTGAGTAACTTTTAAGTTTTGTTGAATACGTGGGTTGGTGTAACTTTGTATAATGCACAAACATGTAACCTTTGACCTTCTGGATGTTATTTAGACTTTAATTTTAGGGATTTCAATCCAGATTTTACTTGCCCGGTGAGTTTAGGTACCAATTTGCAGTCAGTACACAATTTGGCGACTAAAGTGTTCAGGTTCTAGTTGATGGGTCTGCCTACAGTTATTGTATTCATTACTGGGTCACTTCAGGTATTAACGGAGCTCTATTGCTGATGTTAATGGTGGATATCTACACTTACTGCTGCACTTTCTTGGTCTTTTCTGCTTTTTCGAAATCTGCTTTACTGATATTTAGAGAGAACGTTTAATATCTTCTCTTCTGAGAAATTTTTAATTATTAAATAAATAATCACGTTTTGGTCATTATTGTGTTTTTCATAAGAATGTAAAAAATTATATTAACAAAGATAAAGAGTTATGTAATTTTTTAAATGTTAATTTTATCAATAATATCAGTAAAATACTAATGAAGTTAATTTTTATAATTTAAACACTTATTAAAAAAATTTAAAATACATAAAGATAAACAAGTTTCAATTTGTTATACTAGTAATGGAGCCATCGTAATCACATTATTAGGTAATCAATCCGAAATTGGATTTAAATGAAATCACATGTTTCATTTGTGCTGTTTCAATTTTGTTTCGATCTATCTTATTCATACATTTATATAAGACTTGTATAAATGTGTGGATAAAATAGACTAAAATAGAGTCAGAATAAGACAAGTACCTATGCTGAAAAGAAAGCACCTACCCTCCCTTAGGTTTGATTGTAGGCTTGTACCTAATTTCCATTAAGTGGGTATCAAAGTCCAAAAGGTGCTGTTTACATACCCCAAAGAACAAGACTATAGCCCTTTTTAGCATTTATTCAAAGAATCACTTTTTGACAATTAACTAAAATCGTTTATATTTTTTTAAATTTAATTTACATTTATTTTTATTAATTTTGCTTATCTTATCCATTCAACACATTTTCAAATTAGATTGAACCTTTAAAATCTTAATCAAATTAAATTTGCATAGTTGATTGTAAGTATTATATACCTATATGTGTATCTGTGGGTGCGTGCGTGTGTTAGTGTCTGTATACGTGTGCGGGGTGCGTGCGCATATATGTGCGTGCGTGTGTGAGATATAAGTAATTTACGTGAAGTTTTAAACACCTACCTGACTAATTAAAACTCAATCTAGTAAATTATAATATAAATTTTAAGGGATTTAAATAAATTTGGTCAAATTAATTAAATTTAAAGTTGGATTTATTTATCTCAAAAAATAATTTCTCTATTAAATAAAGATTATAAGACCTACTCAAATCTCACGCATTAATAAAATTTTTATAAATTATTATTATTGTTGTTATTTTTCGTTCGAACATCTATCAAATACTTGTGCTTATCAACATATGCCTGCCAATTTGTTACAAATCACAAACTTATTAAATGACTTAGTAGAATCAAAATATATTACGCAAGCCTTGCTTTCAACTAATCTACGTGTTATTGAACCTTTTTAATGCCATATAATGTAAACATTAACCCAAAGCCGTACCTTCTCATTACTATCAAGAGCCATAATCCTAACCATAAAATGTCCCAATCAGATGGATCATGATTAGCTCACGCTTTGAAAATTTAAGTCCCATGATTAGAGAATCCAATCAAACCAAGCTCCAACTCAATAGCAGAAAGACAATATGGTGCGGCTTGTTCTTATCCATTTTGTATCAACTTGGCTGGTTCGGTGTCATTTTGATCTAAAACAATATTATTTTAATTTATTAAATAATATTAAATAAAAACAAGGCTCTCAAATTATCAAAATTTAAATTGATTTTTCTAGACTTAGTCAAAATTGAAGCTGGATTTGAAAGTAATCAATTTAGATTAATTAGTTAACTTTAAATTGAATTAGATTGAATAATT
>JANIHZ010000006.1:11137188-11147998 GCA_027478365.1 Erythroxylum rufum | reverse complement strand
AAAACTCGATGTAAGGAACCAAATTAAGCATAAAAATCATAAAATAGGAGTCAACAAATGCATAAGTACTTAGAAAAATAGGCCTAATTTATAGTATAAAATTGGTTCAATCACGAAGACTGCAAAAGCTTAGCGATTTGAGAAGTTAGAGATTTTCAAGAGAAAAAGCTAGAAATCTTACTGTGCAAAAATTAGAGCGATCATTATTTGTAACAAAAGTTTAAAAACTTTTTCAGTTGAAAGAATAAAAGCAGATAGCCTGAAGAGGTTAAGTGTGAAAAGAATACTTGTTGTAAAAGACCTGAAGAGGCTCGGAGAAAAGAATACTTATAACTTTGCAAAGTATAGTGAAATCTCATAAAGATCTCTAAGGACTGGACGTAGCCCACAGTTTAGGGTGAACCAGTATAAATATGCGTGTCAACTATCTCTCAACTATTAACTATTACTTTTACTATTTCAAACAAAGCACTTATATATAGCTGCTTTGTTTGAAATAGTAAAACAAAGTGTGGATAAAAGATCCATGGCAGAATCACACATTTATATGGCTGAAGGTGCCTAAGTCACTAGACCTCCTGCATTCAACAGAGAAGATTATCACTACTGGAAAGACAGGATGCGGCTTTTCATCAAGTCTACTCATATTGATCTTTGGCATATAATAGAAAATGGACCGTACACACTGGTTGATGAAGTAGGAAATCCTATTCCACGAATTAGATGGTCTATGATCAAAAGGCGAGATTTCAACTGAACTCGTAGGCCAAGTTCTTTTTGAGATGTGCCTTAAGCAGAAGTGAGTACGATAAGGTTCACGGATGCAACACTGCGAAGGGGATGTGGGATGCGTTATCCATTGCACATAAAGGTACAAATCAAGTAAAGGAGTCCAAGATAAGTATTCTTGTACATCAATACGAGCTGTTCAAGATGAAGGATGAAGAGTCTGTCGATAAGATGTTCAGAAGATTCCAAACCATCAATGGACTTAAAGCTCTCGACAGAACTTACGACAATCAAGATCATATTCGAAAGATCTTAAGAAGTCTACTGAAGAGGTGGAGACCAAAAGTCGCAGCTATACAAGAAGCCAAGGATTTAAGTGTGCTAAAGCTTGATGAACTGCTTGGATCTCTGAAGATATATGAAGTTGAACTTGATGCTGAAGATAAGCCCAGACGGGATAAATCGATAGCATTGAAGGCCAGATAGAAGAATCACAAGATTCAAAGGAAGAAGAATTTATCATCAAAAGCACTAAAGACTGAAGAATCCAAGAATGACGACTCCAGTGAATCAGATCATGATTCGAGCGATGAAGATGATGAGTTATTCTTTATCTCGAGGAAGATCAAACGCATGTGGAAGAAAAAGACTAAAGGAAATAAAGAGTCTTCCTTCAGAAAGAATAGAAAAGATGATGGGAAGAATGAGAAGACATCCGTTATATGCTATGAATGCAATAAGCCAAGACATTACAAGTCTGAATGTTCGTTGCTAAAAAGAAAGCCGAAGAAGAGTAGAGAAAGAAAGAAAAGCATGATGGCAACCTGGGAAGATCTGGATTCATCCGAATTAGATACTGACTCAGAAGCATCAGTAGAAGCAAATATTTGCCTAGTAGCAGAGGAAGATAGTGATGAGGAGGTAAATTCAAAAGTTAGTGAATTACAAGATGCATACTCAGAACTATTAGAAGATTCTCATGCAATCTTAAAGCAGTATAAACTATTAAAGAAAAAGTATGTAGAAAGTTTGAAAAATACGCAAGAGTTAGAAAAAGAGAATGTTTGCTTAAAGAAGCAAATAGACGAGATTAAAAAAGAGAGAGTTGTAGATAGATCTGAAGAGATCAATCAGCTAAAGCTAAGGATTAACAGTCTTTCAGCTGATCTAGCAACATTTACTGACAGTACAAAGAAAATGAATGACATGTTAGGGAAGTATAGACACCCTAGTGATAAAACTGGTTTAGGGTTTACAAGAAACCATAATCAGCAGAAAAAGAATTCGGTTTCTAAGAAAAGGAAATATCATCAATCATATTATTATCATAAATTTCATTAGTTGCATCATCATAATACCATGAAGTATGTTAGTACTAACCCCAAAGGACCCAAGAAAATCTGGGTACCTAAAAGACAGATAATATCTCCTGCAGATATCCTTCCTTGGAAGAAATAGCAAGCACCATTGGTACTTGGACAGTGGATGCTCACGACACATGACGGGAAGAAGGTCTATGTTCCTAGATCTTTAGTATAAGAAGGGAGGATCGGTGACTTTTGGAGACAACCAGCAGGGCAAGATAATCGGAATCTAAAAAATTGATAAAGATTCCTTTGCATGTATTGACAATGTGCTGCTAGTTGATGGTCTAAAACACAATTTGATTAGTGTCAGCCAACTATATGATTTCGATTTTGAAGTGTCTTTCAATCAAAATTCTTGTGAAGTCAGAAATAAGGATGAGTCTATATTCTTTTCTGCCAAAAGATGAAACAATCTTTACAAAATCATTTTAGAAGATTTTCAAAATCAAAACATTTCTTGTTTTATGTCAACTGAAGAAGAAAAATTGATCTGGCATAAAAAGCTAGGTCATGTCAACTTTAAACATGTCTCAAAGTTAATTAAGCATGATTTGGTAAAAGGTTTACTAAAACTAAGTTTTAACAAGGATTTCTTTTGTGAAAGTTGTCATAAAGGAAAATAAGTTAAAACAACATTTTCTTCTAAAAATGTTGTAACATCGTCTAGACATCTAGAGTTGTTACATATGGATTTATTTGATCTAACTAGGACATTAAGTCTTGGCAGAAAGAAGTATGGATTTGTTATTATTGATGACTTTACTAGATTTTGTTGGATATTGTTTTTATCACATAAAGACGAGTCTTTTAAGTGTTTTAGAGTCCTTTCCAAAAAGTTACAGAATAAAAAAGGAATGTCTATAGCTAGTATTAGGAGTGATCATGGTGGTGAGTATGAAAATGAGAAGTTTAGAACATTCTATGAGGAGAATGAGATTTTCCACAATTTCTCTGCTCCTAGAACTCCACAACAGAATGGAGTTATTGAAAGGAAGAACAGGACGATTCAGGAGACGACAAGGACTATGCTACGCGAGATGGATCTTCCTAAGTACTTCTGGGTAGAAGCTGTGAATACAACTTGTTATATTCAAAATAAAATACTTTTGCGACCATTTTTGAAGAAAACTCCATATGAGTTATGGAATGGAAGGAAACCTAATATATCCTTCTTCCATCCATTTGGTTGCAAGTGCTCTATACTGAATACAAAGAAAATTCTGGATAAATTCGATTCCAAGACGTATTCTAGAATTTTTCTAGGTTACTCATTATCATCGAAAGCTTTTAGGGCTTACAAACTTACCTCTAAGACTGTTGAGGAGACTATCCATGTCAAGTTTGATGATAGCTCTCAGCCAAGTAAGACAGATGATACGGATAATGAAACCCCTTCAGTACCCTTGGTTGACAATGAAGAAGCTTCATCATCAGATACTCATGTAGACAAAGTTAAAGATATTCCTGAGTCTTTTAAGTTGAAAAGAGATTGGAGATATAAGAGTTCTCATCCAGAAGAGTTAATCATAAGAGAGACCTCAGAAGGAGTGCGAACAAGGTCCAAATTCAGAAGAGAAGCCAATGTAACATTTGTTTCTAAAGTAGAGCCTAAGAAAATTGATGAAGCTCTTCAAGATGAAGCATAGATTTTAGCTATGCAAGAGGAGCTGAACCAATTTACTAGGAATAAAGTTTGGCCCTTAGCTCCTAGACCTTCAGAAAAATCCATTATAGGAACCGAATGGGTTTTCAAGAATAAGCTAGACGAATTAGGAAGAGTAAGTCGAAAGAAAGCAAGATTAGTAGCACAAGGCTATAATCAGCAAGAAGGAATAGACTATAATAAGACGTATGCTCCAGTGGCAAGACTAGAAGCTATTAGGATCTTGCTTGCATATGCTGTCTGTCATGACATAAAGCTTTTTCAAATGGATGTGAAAAGTGCATTTTTGAATCGCTTTATAGATGAAGAAGTTTATGTGAAGCAACCTCCTGGTTTCGAGGATGTTAAGTATGCGGATAATGTCTATAGACTTCACAAAGCTTTGTATGGCTTGAAATAAGCTCCTCGAGCTTGGTATGATCATCTAAGTTCTTTCCTTATTAAGAGTGGTTTCAGTAGAGGTCAGGTAGATAAGACACTGTTTAGGAAGAATATTAAGAATAACTTTATTATAGTTCAAATCTATATTGATGAAATTATTTTCGGTGCAACGTCAAAAAAGCTACACCTTAGCTTTGAAAACGTGATGAAAAATGAGTTTGATATGAGCATGATGGGTGAGTTAAAATTCTTTCTTGGGTTGTAAGTTAAGAAAACCGAAGAAAAGATTTTTATCCATCAATAGAAGTATGTTAAAGAGTTGTTTTCTAAATTTGATATGGAGAAGGTAAAACCAATGACAACTCCGATGCATCCTTCAAACCTTTTGTCTAACGACGAAACTGGAAAGAAGGTGGATCAAACCCTGTATAGAGGGACGATTGGTTCTTTACTATATCTTACAACAAGCAGACCTGACATTTTGTTTAGTGTTTGTTTGTGTGCAAGGTTTCAGGCCGATCCTAGAGAGTCTCATTACATTGCTGTTAAAAGAATTATGAGATATCTCGCAGGTACCACTGATCTTTGCTTGATGTATGAGAAAGGTAAAGATTTCAGGTTGATTGGATACTGTGATGCAGACTATGCCGGAGATAGAATTGATAGGAAGAGTACGAGTGGAGGATGTCACGTTTTTGGCTCAAATCTAGTTTCCTGGTCAAGCAAAAGACAAAGTTCAATCACCCTATCAACTGCTAAAGCCGAGTATATGTCTACCGCAAGCTGTTGTTCACAAACATTGTGGAGCAAGTACCAGTTGGAGGATTACTCAGTACAAGAAGAGGAGATCCTAATCTTTTGTGACAATACAAGTGCCATCAATCTGTCGAAGAATCCAATTCAACATTACAGAGTCAAGCATATTGAAGTAAGACACCACTTCTTACAAGACTACGTTCAGAGAAAGATCGTGAGTCTTTAGTTTGTTAAGACGAATCTTCAATGGGCGGACATCTTCACTAAGCCATTGAGTGAAGAACGGTTCAAAGAAATTAGACAGAACCTCAACATAGTTATGTTATACGACCAATCGCCTGATAAGTCACAACCCAGTTAAAAGGTCGTAGGAGTTAACAGCTTCAGTAACAGTAAGTTACAGATGGAATCTTCTGGCACAAGAATGTTTTGGAGGGAAAAATTCTCATAGTCTTGAGAACATCACCTATTCTAGAATACTATTGTTATACCCTAATATCGACCACCGAAGAAAACCTCAACAAAACTTTTCAGTACTCTGCTCGCTTATCCTCAGTAACTAACCCTACCTTAGAAGAAGAAATATGTGCAATTAGTTCCTTACCAACCGTAGTAGCAAATGGAGCAAGCAATGGTTTATATAAGACATGTTGATTTTGAGTCCTTGAAGAGGAACGACATGGATATCGAACCAGAGATAGTTGCTACTGGGTGGAGGAAGTTCTTTCAAGTTCGAGAAATCATCTATCAGAACAAAGTGTATGATTTCTGGAAGAATTTACGTTTGGTAGATAATACTATTGTATCAACAGTAGAAGGGTTGTCTATCATAGTGACAATGGAGTCGATTGAGAAAGCCACTAAGTGTCCATCTGCTGAAGAAAAGCTCACAAGCAAAGCTAGATGGATGACGAAGTTCTATGTGAAGGAAAATGAAGTCAATCGATAGTTGTATGGAAATAATGACCCAAGGGAGAGAAAGGCCTCAAGTTTGGTGCCGAAGGCTAGGGTCTTACATGCAATTCTTTTCCGTTGCATTCTTCCAAGAGTAGGATCAAGGCATTTGGTGATGACGCTGGATGAAAAATGCCTATTTTATTTGTTGAATCGCCAACCCGTTGATTTACCATTTCTGATTTTTCAGTATATGGTCAAGGCGATGAAAGATTCGAACAGCTACCCGTATGGAATGTTGCTCACAAGGATATTCCAAAATTTTGGAGTACTTCTGGATAATGGAATCAGAAGTAAATGGAATGTCAAGAGTTTTATCAATTCCACAACAATTGGTAAAATGGGTTTGAAATCTGGACAAAGAAGAAGCAGATTTTGAGATTACAGCAAGAACTGAGGGGGAGCATGCCAAGAAGAGGACTCCTATAAAAAGTTCTAAATGTCAACCCAGTGAGAAAATCCCCATAACTCGAGAAAAGAAATCATCAGATGATGCAGTAAAAAATAAGATGATTTCCTAAAGAGAAGGTAGCCAGGTACGAATTATAAAAGAAGGTTCATTAAAGAGAAAAAGGGGAGACACTTTTGAGCGAAATACTGAAACAAGAAAAAAGGTCACCCAGAGTGCGAACCTTACGACAACAGAAGGAGAAGAAATCTAAAGAGCTGAATCGTGACGAAGATTCTGAGTCAAGAGGATCTCAGCCTATAAGGTCTTTAGTCTCTATCTTAAAGGAAGACACAGCCAAAGTGGCTAGAGAGACTGAGATCAAAAGAAAATTAGAGTTTGAGAAGAAGAAATTGCAATCTCAACAGACTCCAAGACTGATTGAAGAAGGCAAGAAGCAGAAAATTAGTCAGAGTAAAAGCACTCCCACTGCTATTTAGAAGAAGAAAATAGTAGAACGCAGTCTAGTACAGGTCAAGACTTCTCAACCTTTGAGTAAAAAGGATTTGAGAATCAAGGCCATTGAAGAAGTTCAACCTGCAAGGAGCAGCAACTTAATAATAATCAAACAACCCCAATAAGGTTAGTAAAAGTTCAATTACAACCTATTTTGGTGAATAGTAGTACAATGCATTTGTTGAACGATGATGAAAAAAGTATGTATGAGTTTCTAAGAGATCAAGGGAACAAACCATACCCTACTCACATGACGAAACAGAGGTACACTATTCTCCCAATCACAAAGAGAACTGTGATAAAGGTTGTGCCGGACTTTCAACCGAAGCTGTACATTGTTCGCAATGATGACAAGGGGAAGAAGAAACTTTACCCAGAGGGGGAAACAAGTGATCTTTCTGAAGATCAAATTGCATTAGAAGTGCAACTCATAGATGAAGTATGCTTTGCAGCACAGAACATGACGGGAACTTTCATTTCCCATCATATTTCATAAGAACCAGGGAGTAGTGGCAGTCGACCTACAACCAACGCACCTTGTCTCGTGGGTGGAAAACTAATAAAAGGGAAGTACAACACCATAAGGATTGGAGATATGATTTACATAACTGAGACCCTTGTGAGGATGATTTTGCGCATTAGGCCACTGTGTACTATATCTTCAATGAAGAAGAAAAGAAGAATGAAGAACAAGTAGAAGAAAAGAAGACCTATTCTTTCTTATTTTTGTTTAATTGTATCTAGTTTGAATTTTTTTTACTAATATGATTATTTGTTATCATCAAAAAGGGCGAGATTGTTAAGTCAAAATGACTTTACATAGATAATTTTAATGGACAACAAATAATAATGAAAAGAAGAAAGTAAGACGGAAGCAAAATAAAAAGCAGACGGAAGGAGCAAAGCTAAAAATTAGACGGAGAAAGAAAAATCAGATGAAGTGCGGAGAAAGAAAAAGTAGACGAAGCGCGGAGAAAGAAAAAGCAGACGAAGCGCGGAGAAACAAAAAGCAGACGAAGCGCAGAAAAACAAAAAATAGACAGAAGCACTAAAACAAACAGCAGACAGAAGCAGATGAAAGTCAGACGATGCAAAAGACAGACGAAAGAAAATCAGATGCAAGGCACGAGAATGAAAATGAGACAGAAGCGTAAGGTGAAAAACGTCAGACGAAAGAAAGTGAGACTGAAGATCCGATACCACGTCGGATTACTTATCAGCTTGAATTGGTTACAGAACTCAATTGAATAATCGATTCAGGCAAGGGTGTTTGCTAGGACTCGGGAGGAAGCTGCAGTCGCGCCGGAAGTTGTTACTGGTATGGCTCAGCTATTTCATTCTGATGTGTATTTTTTGTTTGACTCTGGTTCCACGTATTCCTTTGTTTCTGCAAGCATGATCTTACCCAGTATGCATTCAGTTCTTTTAGATAATTTTCTACTTGTTAGCACTCCTTTAGGGAGAAATGTGATTGTAAGCAAAGTATATAGAGACTGTGAGCTTATTATCGAGGGATCTAGTTTGGTAGTAGATCTGCTACCTCTAGATCTGAAGGGATTGGATGTTATTGTCGGATTGGATGTAATGGAGAAGTATCAGGTGAAGCTTGATTGTGGCCTAAAGGAAGTGGAGTTTGATCTGGGTGAGGGTCAGAAAGTAACTTTCAGAGGGGACCAAAAGGTAACACCACCAAAGCTTGTTTCAGCTTTGTTAGCTGATAAATTGATGGGAAGAGGTTGTGAAGCTTTCTTGGCGTGTGTCGTTGATACTAGTGTGAAGGAGAGTAAGGTGGAGGAAATTCCTATTGTGAGGGAATTTCCTGATGTGTTTCCAGAGGAGTTGCCCGGTTTGCCACCGGAGAGGGAGATCGAGTTTGCTATTGACTTGGCTCCTGGGACGGCTCCTATTTCTATTCCACCTTACAGGATGGCTCCAGCTGAGCTGAAGGAGCTTAAGGAGCAATTGGAGGAGTTGTTAGAGAAGGGGTTTATTAGGCCGAGCTCCTCACCTTGGGGAGCACCGGTCTTGTTTGTTAAAAAGAAAGATGGAACCTGGAGGATGTGCATTGACTACAGGAGGATCAATAAGGTGACAGTGAAAAACAAGTATCCTTTGCCTCGGATAGATGACTTGTTTGATCAACTGTAGGGAGCAATGGTCTTCTCTAAGATTGATCTCAGGTCTGGCTACCATCAAGTCAGGATTAAGGAGTCTGATGTGAGTAAGACAACCTTCAGAACAAGGTATGGGCATTATGAATTTTTGGTTATGCCTTTTGGACTGGCCAATGCTCCAGCTGCTTTCATGGATCTGATGAACAGGGTTTTTAAGGAGTTTTTGGATCAGTTTGTTATTGTGTTCATCGATGACATTTTGGTGTATTCAAAGAGTGTAGAAGAGCATGAGGAACACTTAAGGATTGTATTGCAGTGGTTGAGGGAGAGAGAGCTTTATGCCAAATTCTCCAAATGTGAATTTTGGCTACATGAAGTGGTCTTCCTTGGTCACATCATTTTTGAGAATGGGGTGCATGTGGACCCAAAGAAAGTTGAAGCTGTAGTAACTGGCATGCTTCGACGACAGTAACAGAAGTGAGGAGCTTTCTAGGTTTAGTAGGCTACTATAGGAGATTCGTAGAGGGTTTCTCCATGATTGCTTCTCCTTTGACCAAATTATTGAGAAAGAACCAAAAGTTTTTCTGGAGTGATGAATGCCAGAGAAGTTTTAAGGAGCTGAAGCATAGATTGACTAGTGCTCTAGTTCTGGCTTTGCCCACTGAAGAGGGGAGTTATACAGTGTATAGTGATGCTTCTAGAAAGGGGTTGGGATGTGTACTTACATAGGGAGATAAGGTGATAGCATATGCCTCATGGCAGCTAAAGCCTTACGAGGTGAATTATCTGACCCACAATTTGGAATTAGCAGCTGTGATCTTTGCCTTGAAGATGTGGAGGCATTATTTGTATGGGGTTCAAACTAGGATCTTTATAGATCACAAGAGTCTCAAATACTTGTTGAGTCAGAAGGAGCTGAATTTGAGACAGAGGAGGTGGATTGAGCAGCTTAAAGACTATGACTTATTGATTGAGTATCATCCAGGCAAGGTTAATGTAGTAGTAGATGCCTTGAGCAGGAAGTCTTCCATAGCATATGTTCAGACAGTTTATCTTCTACTATTGGAAGGGATGGCTAAGCTTAGAATCAGTTTAAAGCAGGAGGAATCTGATTGTGTGGTTGCTACTTTTAGGGTGAGGCCGATCCTTAGAGAAAAAGTGAGAGAGTTACAAATTTAGGATGCAAAATTGAGTAAGCTGCGGGAAGAGATTCAGAGGGGTAAGAAGTCCGATATGGTGGTGAGTGTTGATGGACTCCTGACAGCCGAGAATAGGCTCTGCATTCCAGATGTCAAGGAGGTGAAGGATGAAATTCTGGATGATGCACACAATGCGCCTTATGCTATGCACCTAGGTAGCACCAGGATGTACAGGGATCTTAAGGAGCATTTCTGGTGGAGAGGTATGAAGAAGGATGTGGCCGAGTATGCAAGTAAGTGTCTGGTGTGTCACCAAGTCAAGGCTGAGCATCAGGTACCTTCAGGCCAGTTAAGGCCATTGTCCATTCCTGAGTGGAAGTGGCAGAAAGTGACTATGGACTTTCTGATGGGGTTGCCCAGGATCAGTAGGAGGCATGATGCCATATGGGTGATTGTGGATAGATTGATGAAGTCAGCCCATTTTCTGGCAATTAAACAGACTGATCCTCTGCATGTGCTAGCCAAGAAATATATTGATGAGATTGTGAGATTACATGAGATCCTGGATTTAATAGTGTCTGATAGGGATCCTTGATTTACTTCGAGTTTTGGGGCAGTTTGCAGGAAGCTTTGGGCATTAAGTTGAGTTTTAGCACTGCTTTTCATCCTCAGACAGATGGACAATCTGAGAGGACCATTCGGACCCTTGAGGGGATGCTCAGGGCATGTGTGATGGATTTTAGAGGAGCATGGGATGAACACTTGCCATTGATCGAATTTGCTTACAATAATTCGTATCATTC
>JANIHZ010000006.1:10957536-10974883 GCA_027478365.1 Erythroxylum rufum | reverse complement strand
GTCAACATAGGCTCCAACAGAATATGCGAATGAGCTGCACCAACAATGGCCTTGGCTAGGGAAACAAGCACAGTCGTTTGATGAGAGGCCGATGTTGGGCATTTAGCTCAAAATGAGAAACTAGTTCTGTTTTGATGTTAAATAGACTTCCAATTTCAGCCACTGAATATGATTAGATAACAAAAATAAATGATTCTGCTGTTAGATTAAGATCTGAATTAGTAAACAATTTGTGGCTTTTATAAGAGGATTTGGTGTCTGCTTTGTAGTTTTTATCTGGAAATGCCGTTTGAGGTGCATAAGCATATTTGAATCAAAAGTATATTTAAGATGTCCGGCTAATATTTTTAAAGGTTAAATATATTAATTCACGTGCTTTGATATTTTTCCACTTAATATTATATTTTCAAAAAAACATCACTTACTTTCTATAATTAATACACTTAATTCTTTCATTAATTTTTATTTATTTTAAATCTAAAACAACGGATTACTGAAATTATTAAATTCTAATAAGATATTTTAAAATTATGAATGGACATAAAATTAAGAGAATATGGAAAAAATTGTCTAATAGTTAAATAATATCGTAATAATTTTTAAAATATAAAAATTTGAGTGAAAAAATCAAATTCATTTTTAATGATATTTTAAAAACAAGTAATCTATTATAAATATGAAAAATTAATTATATATAATTATATATTTTATTCTTTTGTTAATTTTATTCTTTGATTTATCATACTATAAATAATTAAGAATATGCTACTTTATTTTGATTATATATATTTAGTGATTATCTTATACCTTAAATTTAAGTTTATTAATTTTACATCACCTTTTTCATGAGATGCTCAAATTTGAACTACTTTAAAATGAAATGTTAGGGCTAGTGAGACTAGTTTTCCTTTCACTCTTAAATATTTTCTAATATCTGCCGGTCCTTGGACTTCTTCGTATTCTGCTATCTTAATCTTCTTTTTTTAGATTTCCACATCCCCTCTTATCTTTATTACAACTTTTTTCAATATTTCACCTCTTTTTTACGTCCAATTATTCTTTCCTAAATACTTCTGTTAACTCTAGATTCTCTTAAGAGGCATTTACGTGATTCTAGTCGCTTTTTCTGATTCTAGTGTTTGATTCAATTATGCTTCCTAACCATGCCATCCATTCCATTAGTCTACCTTATTCACCTTTCTCCTTTAGTTTTAGCTCCTATGAAATTTTCTTATCTTTCTTATTTAAGAACTAATTTTCAAAATTTTGAACGATCATTTTCCCTCTTATCCAAAAAAGATGGAACATCCTCTTTCATGCTCACATTTTCTCCCTTCTCAGAGGCCTCTTAGAGGGAACCTGAACTAATTATTCTAGCTGTAAAGAGACTAATACCTCTAAAAAAATAAGAATGAATTTGATCTCACCAATTGTTACTCAAATAGGAGTTGAGGGAGCTAATAAGTTGATGAACAACCTAGAAAAACTTGGTGCAGATTGTTAGGGTTGTATCTCCATATAATAAGCTAAGCTACTTCCCTCCCTTTAGTAGTGAAACACAATCTATTTTCTCTCCCCCAAAAGAAGTTATGAAGTAGGGAGTGGCCAAATGGTATTCATCTTTGATAAGCTTCTTGGCCTATAATGCTAACTTCGGCCAATGTCAACTAGAAGAAATTTGAGTTAATTGAGATATTAATCAATCAACTAGGACTATTCATATAAAAATTTGGCATAGTTGAAAAAGCTCAAAGAGTACCTAAACAAGTCCCTGACATATGTATGACAAACTAATCTTTTTGGAAAAATGGTCTCAAGGTATGGAGTTAAACCAATTAAAAATAAAGCATGTCCCTATTTAGATTAATATTCTTAAAATTCCACTTAGATATTGATCTATGATTGATTTAATTTATCTTACAAGTTATATAGGGAACCTCATATATATAGATGAAATCATTACATTTATGAAAACGACTGCATATGCAAGGATTTTTCTAAACTACTATCAGTTAAAGCCTCCTTGATTTAATCCTTATAATGAGGTTGAATGAGATTAAGAAAATAGTGGATGATATGGTATTAGTTTCTTATTAGAAACCTACTCTCAAACACCAAAGGTAAGAATAGAGGAAAATAGGTAAAACCTTTGTTAGCGGGGATTACTTTAAGCTAATGGGAATGGAGGAGACAAACTAAAGCAATATACTTTAAGCTAATGGGAATAGAGGATATAAACTAAAGCAATACACAGTTTTTCAGAGAAAAAAAAAGAATCTTCTGCTTCTACATTAGAGATCAATTTAGAAGAGAAAGAAAATGAATTAAGGACAAGATCAAACCTTGAGAGTTCTACTGCTAGTAGATCAAATAGGATTGAATGTAAAGAAAATATATGAACAATAATACACTCATGCTTAACGTAATTGATCTAAGAGATAAACTTGAAAATTTTATTGTTACTCTTGTCTCTTTTGATAGAAAAAATGGAACTTTTACAAACCCTAAAGTTTTCACCCTAACTTCAAAAAGGAAATCTAGAAAGAATGTTAAAGCTAAGGTTACCCTTAATCCCTCAATGTCTCTTTAAATGTCAGTGTTAGTTTGGAATGTCAAGGGTCTAACAAATCCTTAAAATAATAGGTATTATCAGATTACTTATATTTAATAAAGCTGATGTTGATAGGCATTTTGGAGATTAAACTAAAGTAAAATCACTGCAAAGAACTTTAGTTCATCATAAACAATTGGAAAATTATTTCAAATAATAATGTCATCATAATAGTAGAATAATTTCTACTTATAACCGTGACAAGCTTCAAGTTCTAAACTATTTAATAAATGAGCAAGTACGCTTAGTTGAAAAGGAATTCATATACAGTTTTTTTTTCATTTGTGTATACTATGAACATGGCATTTCAAAGAACTTCACTTTAGAAAGAATAGGAACTCAAACTTGAACAACCCTTAATTAATACTTGGTGATTTCAACATAATTTTTTATTCATTAGAATCTAAAGGAGAAATGTGATTAGGTGCCTATAGGGAATTAAGATCTTGCATTAGTAATATAGGCATCTCTAATCTTACCTATAAGGGTAACCACTTTGTATGGAGTAGTAAGCAATATAACAAATGGTTTATAAGAAAGAAGCAAAATAGAGCTTTATTTAATCACCTTAAATATATGAAATTTTAGGGCAATAATGTTGTTTATGGGAACTATCTCACTTTAAACCATTTACCTTTTGAAATTTATAATATGGATACTACTTCTACAAGGACTTCCACCTTTTGGTTTGTAAACTTTCTTACAAACTTGATGTGGTTTTGGGTACTTATTTTGTTTCTAGTGTGTTTTTAGGTTTTAATTTTCTTCATGGATCAAAAGGAGAGAAATTAGGATAAAAATAGAAGAATTGGAGCTATTTTAGAGGTACAAGCTTGTATTATGATATATATGTTTGTGTGAGTAACATATATGGCTATGTAAACGATCATCTAAGTCATTGTGAATGCGTAAAGCTTTGAAGAAATTATTTTGCCCATGTGAAGATGCACACCTATTAAGTCACATATATGACCATATCCATGCCCTTGTAAGCTCTTGGGAATGTGTAAATTCCTAATTGTGAAGTGTTTTTTAGGAATATGGTCACTCACACAACCATGTGACTTATCGTGTATATTTTAGAAACCCCAATTTTGCACTATAAAAGGAATTTATGAAGGTTAATAAAAGAAAAGCAGTTAGAATCAAAGTTCGAGGCAGAGATAAAGTTTAAGACATAAATTTGAACATAGTTTAAGGCATAAATCTAAACCTAGGATGGAAGGAAACACGAAGATTGCTTTAGAGATCTAATATTTTCTTTTTAATTATTCTTCTGAACTTTTGATGTTTGTTTTGTTTTCTGTGTTTATGAACTAAGTTTATTTAATGTCTAGGTATGATGAATCTAAGTTAGGATGAATATTATAATTTGATCATTTATTTAATTCAATTTGAATGATCTATTCATTGTGATTCAATTATGCATTTTTTGAATTAATATATTTGGGATATTAGTTCAATTTATGATACATATGATTTAGATTGAGAAATCTATTTATATGAATAGATATACCATAAGTAGATGAAGTTGTATAGAAACCTAGAGATAGGTCGACATAAATTCTCTAGATAAGCGCTAAACCTAATAGTGAAATTCACAATTCGACTAATGCAATCTTATAGGTTTTAACTAGAAAGAAGTTTTAGTTAATCAATTGAGGATTACTTGTTAATAGTCTTAAGAAAGATATAAACATAAGATATGAATTTTTACGGTCAAAAGATTAATAATTGAATTTTATGATAACATGTTATTACTTACGAAAGCTTAGGAGGATTCATTACCTAGGTACTAGTCATTTGATATTGATTAATCTTAGTGATATCTTTGTTCTGATTTATTATTGTGTTGAATTTTAATTTAGTTTAGTTTAGTCTTAATTAAATCATCATCATATTTTGTTGATTAGATAATAGAAATGATGTTATTACTAGTACTCGTAGTCCTTATAGGATTGACATTTGATATTCACTGACAGTATATTATAGTTTCGATATATGTATTTACCTATGACATCTATAGAGCAGAGATCAACACTCATATCTAATACAAATGTCTCAAAAGATATAAATGTTAAAAAAGGAGCTTTAAGTACTCCATCTGAGATATCTGAGTAGCAAATGGCTTGATATCAAAGAGATTACAAGTAGCCTAACTCAACCTTTAGTAGATTTGTACTTGGATCTAGAAAATAGTACCAAGATTAAAGTTGAAAGATTTGCTCTAAGTTACTTTATTAGAGCACTTGATGCCTATAACTCTTTGCCAAAACATAAATCAAGAGTACAATGGTTACAAAATGATGACAAAAACTACACTTTCTCTTTCAAGGCTACTTTAGCTAAAAGGAATACCAAAAAAATTACATATCTTGTTAAGGACAGTGGTGAGATAATTTGGGACTAAAAGGAGCTAACAGAAAAGGTATGCATTTTAAAGAAATATTAGGCTCTACTACTAAATTGTATTATGTTTTGTAGTTGCTTAACTTGTTCATTTCAATGTCAATATTAGCTAAATAATCTCAAAAGCTCATTAGACCCATCATCTTTTATGATATAGAAAACACTTTAATGAGCCTTAATTTTAACAAAGCCCATAGTCCTGATAATTTAAATTCATTCTTTTATGAGGAATCTTAGAGCCTGATAATAATTTAAATCAATAAGACAATCTTATAATTCTTCAATTTAGGGAAACTTGTCAAGGAATTTATCAAAGCATATTTTCCTAATTCCTAAGAAGCTAAATCCCAAATATCTCAAAGATTTTAGGCCTATATCTTATTGCAACACTATCTACAAGATCATATCCAAAATCATAGCCATAAGGCTGAATTTTGTTTTATTCATACACAAATCTCAAGGTGCTTACATAAAGGAAAGAAACATAAGAGATTAGATCCTAATAACTCAAGAGCTTTTTAAAGGCTACTAAAAGAAAGACTCTGTTAAGAGTTGTGCCATAAAAATTGACCTCCACAAGGTCCATGATTTGGTTAGCTGGGAATTCATATTACAATCACTAGATGATTTTGGTTTTCCTCATAAATTCATAAATTGGATTGAATAATACATCATAAATACTTCATTTAGTGTGTTGATGAATGGTGAACTAATTCAAGTATTCAAAGGATGGAGAGGAATCAGACAAGGAGATCTTTTGTCTCCTTACCAATTTTCTATTCGTGTTAAAGTGTTGACAAAGCCTACCGAGTGTAATATTAGAATTGATCCATCTTTAAATTCCAAAATAAATGTCCCAAATAAAGGATCTTTTATCTCTCTTTTGCATATGACTTTCTCATATTTTACAAAGTAGATTCCATCTCAGTTAAGGTCCTAATGAATTCACTCTAGACGTTTAATTATATCTTAGGCCTCAACAACAACAAAGACAAAAGATATATATTAGTATCAACTGAAACAAATTCTTTAGCTCATTCAATTTTTAAGATATCTAGTCTAAATTTGGGAAATCTCCCATTCAAATATCTGAGAATTCTTGTTATAACTAAAATATCAACATATAGAGATTGTTAGCCCTTGTTTGATATGTTCTATAGGAGAATTGGCCACTAATGCAATAAATGCTTGTTTACATAAAGAGGTTATGATTTATTAGATCCATCTTAAATCATCTCCATAGCTATTAGACCTTATATATGGCTCTTTCCAAGAACAACACTAAAGAATTGGAGGAAATGATGAGGAAATTTTTATGGATATGGGATACATACAAAAACCCTTATGCAAAAGTTAAATGGGTAGTTTGGTAATATAAGGTTTCTAAAGGTATCATGTACTTGTGAATAGTAGAAAGTGAAAGTATCCTAGACTATTATGATACCCAATTAGATTAACTATAATTAACAAATTTGATTAGGTTAAATTATGCATCCCGAGGTGATAGTTGCCTAATTAAATATACCTGTGTGCTTTAAGAGAACGCATAGATACTTTAGGTTAATTATTATTTCAACCTAGATAAGAAATATTATTTGATATTAGAATTCCATATATGTAAACTCCGAATCCATGATGTTTGCATAATTATTTTTTCTTCATTAGTTTATTTTCCTTATTTTTACTAGTTTAGTGAATTAATTATATTTTTATCTATATAGTTTTTAGTTTCACTGTTTAAACAGTATTAATAGATATAAAGATATGGTTCCATATGGGATCAATCATCTGTAATATTCCAGTCTAGTAACTTGTTACAATTGACTTTGTACACATGCATATTAGTTAGACCACCTTCATTCCCCTTAGAAAATATTAAGAGCAAACATATTGGAAAACCTGAATAAAAACTAAACATATGAGCTAAGCAAGTTAAAATTAGAGAAAGTAAACCAAAGCAAGAAATAAAAACGATGAAAAGATATATATTACTGGTAAGAAAATCTTGAAACATAAGCATGACTGAAATAAAAAAAAAGAACTTTTTTTAAGTTGGATAAAAAAGGCAAAAAAAAGGGCCATAACATCCAAACTCAAAACAAACATCAACCATAAAACTAAAAATAGAACTTGAGCTAGAAGTATAGTAGTGATATATCCAACTTTGAAAAACCTACAACATATATTCATCTTATAACATATATCCAACTTTTAAGAGACTAGTTTCCAAATAAAAAGAAAAACTTTAAAGGGCCATGACAAACTCCACTTTCTTTTCTTCTATACTAATCCTAAGCATTAACCCAGATTCACCATGACTATGATGATCATAAGGTAGGCCCTAATTTCCTTAGCCTTAGGTTGGGAAACACCTTTCCGGGTAGAGGTGAGGACACTCTTTTCACAGAGATGAAACTTTTAATTTGGCAACTGGAAATATCTTTAAAAAGAGGATCTTGCTCTTTTCTTTTCTTTTCTTTTTTCTTAGATTTCTTAAGCTTCTTTGTCTAACTTAAGAGGTGTTCCCTTATAATCATGTTCACTAAAGATTTTGATTAATCTTTCCTAAAAAGGGACCTAGGTGCTTTAGTGAGCTAATAAGTATTATAAGGATGAGAGTTGGTAGAGAGAACTAAATTAAAGTTGACCACCTTACTAGTATTGTTGGGAGCAACCGTAAGCCTTTAGACATGTCAAAAAATTAGGGAGCGATTTGATCCTATATGTAATGTGCGGTAAGCTTTGTACTCGGTGACAGTATTATCATTTTATGGTGAGCATATGACTTATCTATTATAGGTGGTGGTATTTTTTGTATATAAGTGTGATATTAGATGTATAAAGTTCTAGTATAGTTTTGGTGAGGCATGATATTCTTTATACTTGGCAATGGTATTCTCATTTTAAAGTGAACGTGTGATTTATCTGTTATAGGTGGTAGTATTATTTATACATAAATGTAGTATTGGATGTACAAGGGTCTGCTATAGTTTTTACTACGCTACGGTATTCTTCATACTCAGTGATGATCTTCTCATTTTAATACCAACTTGTGACTTATCTTTCTTGGGTGGTGATATTTTTTGAACATAAGCATTGTATTAGATATATAAAGGTCTAGTATAGTTTTTACTAAAGCATAATATTCTTAATTTTTATAGCTTGTGAATGAAGCTTTCAAATGTTAGTAGAAGCTCATCCATCAAAGACCAAGTTTCCAAACCCAATCTTGAAGTAAAAGGTAATGTAAGCTACTACTTCATCTTTATCGTCCCTCATTCTCAACTTAAACATATACATCCAAAAAAAACAATGATGCTTTATTTAAGATTAGTAAAAATGAAACTGTAAACAAATTAGATATAGTAAAACAAAAAATGTTATTATTATTATGGAAGTGATTAAGGAGAATGTTCCATTATTCTTGATTAGTATTAATTAGGGAAATCCTTAGCTAAGGTGGAATAACACTTTGAAAACAAGTTTTAAATATCATTAATAAATTAGTTACTAATGGTAGAGAACTAATATAATTAGACTTAAATGAAGTAGACATTAATTACATACTCTATGCAATCAAAACATTAAATGATAAAATGATTGAATTATATAAAAAATTATGAATAGAATGGTTAATCAAAAACACCTTGTCATTCCTAATTATTTAGGGGGTTATGACATGTTGCTAGACGTCAATCTTACTCCATGGATATAAATTTTTTAATAAGAAAATTAAAGATAAATTAAAGGATATTGCTTTATTTAAATGTAAATGTAATTAAGGGTTGTAATTTATGTCTATATCGATATATTTAGTAATCTAATGAGTCACACATAAAGAACTCTTACTGAGAGAAAAAAGGGTAACTTAATCAGGTTGGACTTAATACTAAAAATTGAGGTATTTTAGGATTAAATATGAAATACATAATAAATAAAGATTACGCCTTTATATCTCTAATATCACGCTTTTGTATAAAAAATATCACTGCCTATAACAAATAAGTCATATGCTTACCTTCAAATGAGAATATTACCAACGAGAATGAAGAATACCATACCTCAATAAAAACTATACTAAAACTTTATGGTTCTAATACTATGCGTATATATAAAATATATCACCATCCATAACAAATAAATCATACCATTCAACTTAAAATGGGAATACCATCATTAAGTACGAAGATTAACATGCCTAAAAAATTATACCAGACTTATGCATCCAATCCTTGGCTTATGTATCCCATAATAGATAAGTCACACATTAACCTCAAAATGAGAATAAGATTACCTAATATGAATAATACCAGGCTTCAGTAAAATCTGTACCAAATCTTCATATATCTGATACCATACTTATGTACAAAAAATATCACCACCCATAATATATGATTCATATGTTTGCCTTAAAATGAGAATACCATTATAATACCATGCCTTAGTAAAAGTTATACCAAACCTTCATACATCCAATATCATCTTCAGTATAAAAGATACCATTGCTCATAACAGATAAGTCACACATTCACTTTAAAATGAGAATACCATCATTGAGTAAAACGAATACCATGCCTTAGTAAAAACTATACTAAACTTTCACACATATAATATTTCACTAAAGTACACAAAATACCATTGCCTATAATAGATAAGTATACATTCACCTTAAAATAAGAATATCATGCATCAGGAAAAACTATATCAGACCTTCATACATCTAATACCATACTTATGTATAAAAAAAACCTCCATTTATAATATATAAGTCATGCGTTCACCTTAAAATGAGAATACCATAACTTTAATATTAAGACACCATGCCTCTATACAGACTATACCAGATGTGCTTACATTTATGTAGTATTTTTGTAAAAAATTTTAGGATGTATTAAAACTAAGTAACATGTATCAAAGTAAGTTTCCATTACCTATTTAAAATAATACTAAGCTTTGAAATGACGGACATAGATTGGTACATGCCCATGCACCATAGTATGTTCATTAAAGGTCATGTTTAACACGGTTAACTATATAGTAATATGGTCAACCATGTTATTGTTTGAAATTTTTAAGAGACAATGTGAAGTAAATAGATTGGTACAAATTCAAGCATCAATTTGTATTCATTAAATGATTCGAATAATACCATTAAATACATGATCATGTTTTTAGTATAAAATTTGAATAAATAAATGACACAAATTGATGCATATGTTTATATAAAATATGTTTTTTAGTAGTTATATTATATATGGTTATTTACACACCTTCGTGGTCAAACATGTTTATATTATCTTTTTTTATCAAATAATGTGGACATAGATTATTATAAATCCCTATGGAATTAATTTTTTACTCGCTTATGCAAATACATAGTTATGTGCTTAATTGCATTATTATTATAAATATTGAAGGCCTCATTTCAGAAGACACAAATTGCTACATGATCATTTACCAAACTATTTCCTTTATAGTAACTCACAATTTCAAGGGAAAAAAATACATGTACAAAGCTTCCTTGAGAAGCTTAAGCAAAAATCTTCCTACCTAGTACTATGTATAGATTTTAAAAATTCCAATATATAAGGGTAAACATGTAATTTCTTTTATCCAAAGCTTCCTTCAGATGCTGTGTAAATAGCTCTTAGTATCTTGTTTTATTTTTGTTAATTTTATATGATAGAATCCTCAATTAAGCATCCCTAGTTTGCTCATAATCATTCTTCCACATCACATGTTAGCTAGTAAACAACATAGTTTTTGGAGTGTTGACATACCCTTTTTTGAAAGAAAAAAGGCATGGTAAGTAGTCAATATTGTTCCCATTTGGCTTATATGTGTATACTTTATTGTTGTGTAACATATATTTACTTATGCATTTAGACTTATATTGTGGAAATTAATGGGATCATTGAAAATGACTAAGGTGGTGAGTATGGAGATGATCGTAATATGATCTTCTTAGTTTGTCGTTTCCATAATATTGGGTTTATATCTATTACATGTAACCTATCCTAATGATATTTTATTAGGAAATATCATTTTTTTGGTAATAGATGTGTTGTGTGATAATTTGATTGAGGTTTACATTGATGTTTTAATTGTCAGAGTCCATAAAAGAGGATAAAACTATAATTAAACCACCCTCTCCTCTATAACAAGGAAAGAAGAAAGTTAGAAATGTTAAAAGGAATGTAATGACCTAGTAATTTAATATAAAAATGAATTGTATGTAAACTTAGTTTGATATAAAACTTAAAAATATAGGTCAGGTATGAAGTTCTTACTATAGGAACACGTAAGTGGAGTTTGAAAATGAAGAACAAGGTCTGAAATTTGCACCAAATAAAGCTATATTGATATGGTATATTTATAAAGTAATATTGTTGTGTGTGATTGTGACTAATGCAACTTCAAGATTTGTAGAGTTATTAAATAAGGTGGTACTATGACAAGATGTTTGAATTGACGTAGACCATTAATTTGGAGTAGATTAAATGGACCATTGACATAGGATTTACTGAACTGAGAGAGGTTAAGAGGTTTAGGGTAAGGACAGAGGTATACTCAATTTATGTACAAGGTTTGTTCTTGATGAGTTGACGTTCATAATAAGGGAGGATCAAGTGGATGACATTAGTGGTGATACCATAACATTGATTATGAGGGTTCTAAATAAAATAAAATGTCTACGAAGAAAAACCAATAAGTTTACATTAATAAGGCTTTGAACGGAAAATTTGATGATTGATATATCATTATATAGTGTATATTGAATAAAGTAACGGGTGTGCAGATATAATAATGTTTCAGGTTGAACTTTCTCCTATATATGTTGGGTGTTTTTGTATGTCCCAATGCTAATTATGATATAAGCATATAGTTGTACTATTAAGTTGTCATTTTTATGCTAATTTTGGATATAAATCTCTTTAATGTATTGAAATTATTATTCAAACTTAATGGACTTGTTTCTTAATTGTTCTCAGATAATTTTCAACACTTAAATGATGAAATTGGATCAAAAAGATGTAAGGAAAATAAAGACAATTCACATTTCCAGCTGGCAGAAAAATAATTGAATAAGTGTGGGCACGTGCAAGAAAAAAGATTATCTGCAGAATATGATTTGAAATCAGATTCGATCCACCTATGATCTTCATGATTTTGGGAATCAAGTTGTTGCCTTGCTGATGGGGATCTGCAGCCTGAATATATGGGAAGTGTATTTGCTGAAGATTACGACAGGAGGGAAGAGAGAGGACATCAGAAATCATTAAAACACATTCATTGTACACATCTCATTAGCGTGTTTTTACGTTTTTGCATAGTTTTCTAGTTTTAGAAGGATTTTTCATATTTTTTGGGAAAAAGACCAATAATGGAGACTTTGTATTTTGCTATTCTTTTATTGGTTTTTACTTTCGTTATGAGTAGCTAAATCTTTTGTCTTGGTTGAAGGGAACCGCGTTATCATCTAGTATGTGTGAGATTTCTAAATAAAGTTTATTTCATTGATGAATATTGAGTGTCTTCCGAATTGCTTTTTATGATTGAATTGATTGATTTCTAGGGTGCACAACTAGGAATTAATTTTTTTAATTTATAACCAGATTAGTAGGATATGACATTCAGTTTTTCTAATCCAAAGTGGCAATCAGGATCACCATCTTTACGTTAGAGTTTGGAAATTCTAAGAAGATGCTTAACTTGATTAAATGCAAGTCGTACGTGTATTGTCTTGTTCATTGATTTCTTAGGTCTTAAAGCTATTAATCAATTAAACTTAAGATCGTATCTAAGTTGTTGATTAATAAGAATGTTTAGAATACATGTTTATATCCATTTATTCTTAAGAGAAAACGTTACCTAATAAATTTTTGTTAACGGATTGAATTTGTCAAGGATCCATATTGGTTTGACAACGTAGGTGACCTGAAACCAAGGTTTGTTTATTGAATTTTCATATTTGATTATTTTTTAATTCTCAATTTCTGTCCTTTTTAATTTCTTAATTTGTGTGAATTAAACGCCCCCAATTTGTTTTAGTTTTAAACTCGTATAACCTCCACCATTAAAATTCCTTGTGGGAACGATCTCAACTCTTCACTAACTACATTTTTCATTGTTAGAGTTGCTATTAATTTGGTTGCAAGCGATAACAGTATCAATTTTGGTGCCGTCGTCGAGGAATTTCTTGATAGTTTTTTTACTGATTTTTTTGTTTTTATTTTTGTTTTTGGTTTCGTTGCTTTTGGTTACCTTGTCTTCTGTTTGTTTTAGTTTCACAACTTTTTCTGATTTTTTGATCTTTTAGCGGCATGGCTTACTATCAGTATGCTTTTGATTCTAATTTTTCATATTATCCTTATTATGATCATGAGTTTCCATCTATTGCTACTTCCAGGTTTGAGTATCAAGTGGCAGATTTCATACCCTTAAATGCGCAAGTACTAAGGGATGACCAACAAGCTAACGTATGTAAAGTTTGCTCATTTTTGGGTTATCCTTTTTGTATGTGTCCTGTTTTGCAGGATACACGATACGGGTTTGCTTCTCTATCGAGCTACTATCAAGAGCAGTCCTACTTCCAGCTAGAGCCTCCACCTACACCATCGCCACCATAAGCTGATAAGATATCTTTGGAGGAGATTGTAATGAGTTTGGCGATGAGCACTCTTTAATTTCAGTAGGAAACGAAGAATAGCTTAAAGACCTTGGAAGATCAATTGAGCCACTTAGCGGATGTGGTAGGGAGCATAGAAGCCCAAGTTTTTGCAAGCGTTCTTAGCCAACAAGAGAGTGATGCTAAGGAGTTGTGCATTCCTTCAAAGAGTGGAGATCATTTGAAGAACCCAAAAACAATAAAGGAAGAGCAAGCGGAGTTAGGAGAGGAAGAGGTTATAGTTCGAGAAAAGATGGAGAATGTGCAACCTCTTAAGGTAAGCGATATAGTTCATGTTATCGCTAATCGAATTTTGATTCCTTTTCTTAGTTTTTTACATGTAAAAGAAGAAGAAGAAGAACTTGAAGAGTCGCAAGAAGTACAGTTTTTAGGAGAGTTGTGGGAGAGCGAGTTGAAGACCGAAGGTGGCAAGCAGGATGTCGAGTCTCCACACCTATTGGCGATACTCTTACAAAGATGATCTTGGTGTGAGAAGGGCGATGCCCTAAAAGATGAGTGAACATTAGAGTATAATGGTGAAACGATAAAGTTCCACTCCTCAGAAGTCATGGAGCATCGTGCTGAGAAGGAGCCGGCTTCAAGGGAAGTTGCTCCAGGCTTCGTCTGTTAGGCTCAAGCATCCATTGGATAAGGGATGATGTATATATACCAACGGTTAAGCTTATGACCTTAAATAAGCGCTTGATGGGAGGCACCCTATTCGTATCTCTTTTTTTGTGTGTTTTTCTCTTTTATGCATATCTTTTGGGGGTTTACTTTGAGTGTTTTACTTGTTTTCTTTGGTTTGTTTTATTTGTAGGCATTTGAAAAGGAAGCTGCAATCTTTCACTTCAACACTGCTATCTGTGTTTTCAAAGCTGCAATAATTCATTTTAAAGCTGCATATGGCGTCTTCAATCTAGGGAATTACTTCTGTTCCCATCCCTCTTTTGTGCTTTTATTGTTTTTGGACATTGAGGACAATGCCCATTCTAAGTGTGGGGGTGGGGAAGGTGTGAAATTTCTGTACAATTGGATTGTTGTGAGTTTAATGGTGATGATGAGAATGTAGTAACTTGAATGATTTTGGTCTTTAGTCAATAGTTAATTGTGGTACAGGAGTGACGTTGATGCTTTTGATTTGAGGAACTTTGATTGACTTTTAAAATGATGCTAACTTCAAAGTTTTTCGTTTTTCTTTTTCCTTTGTGTGCCTTGCATGTGTTTGGTGACTCTTGTGTATGATGTTTGGTATTTAAGTGCATTTTGTATAGCTTGTCATATAAATGTGGAATGGGATGCTTAGAATGCAGTGTCGAAAAAGGAAAATAAAAAAAGAAGAAATGAAAAAGGAAAAAAACCAAAAGAATAAGAGAAAACTATCTTTGTTTTTGTGTTGTTGATCAAAAGTGTCTTTGTCTTGTGTTATTAAATAAAAAGCATCGTTGTTCTTTTGTTTTTGAGTTGTTATGTATTGGATAATCTAACTCCATTGGCTTCAACTCACATTCTCTATAGTTGAAGTTATGAGTGGTGCTTTTTGTTATTTGAAATGGTGATCTAACGAAGTAGCCGGGGGTGTTCATAATAAAATGTTCACCTTCGCATCGAAAAGTTAGACGATCAAATTAGTATTGCCATATCTCTGCTTGTATTGTTTCTTTTCATCTGTGGTTGTGTCGTACTGAGCATCCTTAACTTGTTTACGTGATAACAACTGCAAAATGGCTTAAATGCTAGATATTATGCATCTTGAGTGACTATTTTACTAACTATGTGCTTGCATATGAGTAACTTGTTTTTGATCATGATAAAGTTAAAATGAGTGAATTGGATTGAAAGCATTGATGGATTTCTGTGTGCTTGATTAATTATTAATGCTTGACCGAAATTGTTTAAGTGAAGCATTTGATTTATTGCTTGATGACAAGCAATGGTTCAGGTGTGGGGGAATTAGCTATAGGAAGTCAGGTTGTAACAGATGCACCGAATAGTCACCAACCTCCCCAAGCCAATTTGGATGATCGTCTCAGTCGACTAAAACATCGAATGCACCGAATGGAGCATAATTTGATGGCATATTGGGAGCATAAAGGATTCCAGTCTCCTCACCCACTAACTCCATGATTTTGGACATTAATAAATAGAGAAGCATTCTTTTCTCTTTTCTCTTTTCTTTTATATTTTTGCTTATTTAATCTAATGTCATAACATTGAGGACAATGTTGGTCTAGGTATGGGGGAAGGATATAAAGTACATGTGTGTGACAATGTGGTCTTGCCTTTCTTTGATTCTCTTTTCTATTTTTGCACGCTTGTGTTGTGTTTTAAGCCATGGAGCTTTGTCATATTAGTTTGGATGAGATTAAGTGTGTGCATGAAATTAAATTGGGCTATGTGAGTCTAAGGTTAACCATGCTGATTAACTGCAATAATCGACCTCGTACACTTAGTCAAAGTTTGACATTTGAGTGATTAGACAACATATGGAATTAAGGTGAACTCTTGAATTAAACCTGTGAGCAGATTTGAGCCTTAATGACATCATTTTTATGTCATTCTATTTTCTTGTATTGTGTGATGCTCCTCTAATTAGGCTTGCCTTTAGAACTTACATTAAACTAAATTGAATTTGTTTGACTACATGGTTTATGGAAATGATTAAGGCCTTCTTTATTTTAAACCCCTTAGCTTAAATGACCCACCAAGTTATTTTTCCCTTGGAAACCCTTTTGAGCCTTTAACCCTGCTTGTTTTTGAATTAATTACCTTACAATGAAACCCAAAAACCCTTTAACCTTACCCTATCACAAGTTGAATGAAGTACTAAGTAAGCATTTTGATTTTGGGACTTTTGTTCTGTATTGTATTATGAGATATTTTTATAGGTACTTCTACTCATGTGTTTGTTAGTTTATGCTGCTATTATTTTCTCTTGTTTTTTATTATTTTCTCTTGTTTTTAGCATTATTCAAGTAAAAAATTAAACAAAAAAATAAAGAAATAAAAAAGAAAAAGAAAAAGAATAAATAAAGTATAGTAGCATTAGTTAGTAATGAGTAGTTGTAGTCCTTTGTGCTCATATGTTTATCTTAGAATTTAAATTTGAGTGTCCCTTTTACTTGGTACTTTGTGAATGCTTGTGATTAATCCTTTGTCATTTTTACCTTACCTTTGAACCCAACCCCATTACAACCCATAATAAAGTCCTTCTGATTTATGAACTCATGTAATTTGAATGAATGATAACTGGTGAATTTGCAAGCCTATAGTAGTGTAATCTGTTAGAGGGAGATTTGAGAGAAACTCTTTAACCTTAAACACTTGAGTGTAAGAGAGAAATCTGTGAGAAGAATTCAATTTGGTTTCATACTTGCCTTTGAACAAGAATGTCTTAAATTGACTTTATTTATTTGTATCGGTGAAAAGTGATTATGATGTGTGTTGCAACCTGAGTCTTGCTGGCCCAAGTTTACCGAATTGCATGCCCTTAATCTTATGAAGTACGAATTGATAGAGTATAGTGGTTTGGTATATTTGCTCGAGGGCGAGCAAAGGTCTAATGTGGGGAAATTTGTTAAGTTGTCATTTTTGTGCTAATTTTGGATATAAATCTCTTTAATGTGTTGAAATTATTATTCAAAATTAATGGACTTGTT
>JANIHZ010000006.1:10874543-10900987 GCA_027478365.1 Erythroxylum rufum | reverse complement strand
ACTCCCTTAACTTTCATCTTTACAATCCAACTATCTCCAAATCTTCTTTTGATTTCTTTTTCCTATTTTCTATAATTGTTTTTGAAATTTATTCCTAAATTCACCAAAATTCGCAAATACAATATTTCTACTAATCACTAATATTTCTAATGTAAAAACATTCATAATTCTAAAAAATTCACAAATCAATCCAATTATACCCAGAATTATTCATGAATGTATGTATAGTTATTTTCATGTGCCACAACTTCACTATTCATATGTATGTGTATGACATATTATACATGAACATAGAAATGCATCTCTAACTCTCATTAATCACTCATATCTACCATTTTTAACCTTCCCACAAATAGTAGGATGTTACATTACGACTATATGAGTATAGGAGCATGGCTAGGCCATTGGTAATGCATAGCTCCCCGCAGTCATTCGAAGTTTAGAGTTATGAGGGCTTATCCTTAGAAATTAGGGTTTTACAGATATTCTTTTCCATAATTTATTTGTGTTGTTGATGTGATTGGATGTATAGCATGATGTGTATATATTTTGATATTCATGCATGATTGTGCATGTAGCATTGGGTATCGTAGGACGATGTGCGCTTACTCAGCAAGGTCTGACTCCCCTCAACTTTATTTTTTTCAAGTCAGCTATCATCGACTTCGTAGCAGTAACTCCCGTGACATGTCTGCTGCGGCCTACCTACGTTTGTGTATGTTCTTTCTTTATTTTCATTTATCTTATATTGTAGCATCCGTAGTGACATGATTTCATGAATTGTAAAACTTCTTTCTAACGTGCACTATTGTTATTGTATTGTATGAACTTGTTGCATTTTTTAGGTTTGAATTTATTTTGTTGCTGAGGGTAAGTTTACGTGTGATCTAAATTTTCGAACATTTGGTCTCACGTACCGTTTGTGACAAAAAAGCCTACCTACAATAACACTTGTGGAATCAACGATTTGGCCCATTTCTGATTGTTGTTGTCGTTTTCATATCCACTTTAACTTTAAAACCCCCTATCACTGGCAATAGATCTCTGGTGGGAGGCCTAGCAAGTGAAACCAAGCTCACTGGGAAGCATCTCAAGCCCATCTTTCTAATGAGAAAATGGGTCGTTTTGTTCTTAGAACTTGGGCCACGCAATGCAATACTATTGACTTTTCATTCACGCATTGTTGCTTCCGAGCGTTAGTAGCTTGGAGCAAGACCAACTCCTTCTTCTTCTCTTTTTCTTTTATAAAGATTTAAACAATTTTACTGTATAACTTTGTCAACATTATCACTTCCCAGCTTCCATTGTACACCTGTATCTTGTGGGTTGGTTTTACTTTACATTCTGCACATTGCTTCTATACTACATATTCCATTACGTTTGATGTACATAGAATTATTGGTCCACCTTTCTTTTAAATGAGAATGCACACTTTTCCCATTAACTTGGACTCCTGAAAATGTTGCTAATTGGCACTGTCAATCACATCACCCCTAGCTACGACAATGAAGACATTGCACGTTATTAGAGAAGAACAAAATGGAGGTCGTAATGCATATTGTATAATGTCATTTTCATTGAGAGTACTGAACTCGTATGGACTGAAGTCATAGCAATTCGAGTTAGGTTCAGTTTTGTGGTAATGATAGAATTGTTGGACTTGTTAAGGATTCACTGTTTTATGTCTATAGGAATTAAATAAATGATTTTTTAAATTCAAAATAAGGTTATTAAGTCAATTCAAACTTAAATTGTTAAAAATAATATAAATGAGAGAAACAATGATTATGACCTTCTCATATAATATTAAATCTCTTAGTACAAAATATATATAATTGATTTATAAACTTATAAAACATTATTATAATTATTTTTAATATGTAATTCTCTTTAACTCTAAATTAAGAATGTTTTTGAACCAATATATATTTATCTATTTCTTTACCTCAAACTCTTTGTCCTCCACTCCTCCTCTAACATTGTTGAACTTTTAAACCTTGTCTCTTGCCCTTACACATATCATCCACTAAATTCGAGATAATCAGAATCCATTTTTGCTTGTTTTGACAATCTGTTTGGTCTAATTCAATAGAGACCCACAAGTTCCTTTCCTGCCCCATACATTATCATTGGTCGGTTGCTCTCTCTTTATCGTTGATTGTTCAATTTAAGAAATTAGTGGACGGTCAAACAAATTTAATATAATCAAAGAACAACATATTCGAAATGGGTCAAAGCTTATAAAGTATTTGATTGAAAGACAAGTTCCATTAATGAGTTGGAGGAGTTGACATCTTAAATTTTGCTTCCCTTACACTTCATGGAACCAAAAGTGGTACTTATGGCAATCAATTCATTATTGTATCCGATACTTAATTAGTTCTCTGACTTAAAAGTTTTTAGCCTTATCATCCGCGTGGTTTGAATACTTAGGCTAGCCACTTCTGTTCCTTTTCCAATTAACAAAAGTTTCGGTCACCGAACAAGCATTTCAGTGGTGGAGGAAAGGCGAGTCTCTTCTTGTATAAGAAGAAAGAAATAAAGAAAACCATTGACTTTAGGGTTGGAATCGATAAACAGACTTCAAAGAAGTAGAATTTAGGACATGTAACACAAAGTGCACGATGGAAGTATAGTGTAGTGTAGGGGACACTTTTCTCATCGGAAAGCCACATTACGGCACTGACTACCTACTGTGTCTTTTTTTTGTGTGGATTATGCTACTGGCTAACGGCGCCCGATTGGCCTCATTGAACATGCATATATCTTCACACCTATATCCAACTTCAAGATATGTTTGGTTAATTATATGCATTGCCCTTTCTTCTCTATGTTTCACTAAGGTTAACACGTACGCTAGCCCTTGTTCGGCCATACACTATATAAGTCATATTCCATATCACAAAAATTTTCACTCGCTGCCCTGATAGGAAGTGATCATCATTGATATATATAACGCATAATTTGACCATCTTTTTGCTTCTTCTGTGTGAAATTGCATGAATCTTTAGAGGAGGCAACCAGGAAAGAGAGATATTATTGGTCGTATAAACACTACATGCATATAGTTGTAGGCAGACAAATAATTTTAGGCCTTGGAACTCCACCGAGCCTTTCATAAACAAAGGCCGAAGGGTGCGCAGTCTACGACCTAAATCATAGACATCATTATTGCAGATTGGAAAAGGATCAGTCACTTGCTTATTATGCATTTTGTTTGAGATAATATATTTAAAAATGCCCGTAGATAGACAAATAATTTAACTCGTGGAATTCCACCAAGCCTCTCAGAAACACTATGAAAAATGTACAAGTATTGTCCAGTCCATAACCTATATCATTGACAACATTATAAAGGATAAGTTATTTACTTACCATGCATTCTACTTAAGATAATATATTTAAAAACATCTAATTTTTTTTAAAAAATTTAATTAATTATTCAAACTTTTAAAATTTTAATTAAATGATTAATTTTTAAAAAATCTTAACAATTCACTTTAAAATGTTCTTTTTAATGATATATATAATATCAAGTCAATCTATTAATCACATTATTAAAATTTACCATTTTGGACTGAATTATTAAGGTTCTAAAAAATTTAAAAATTAAATAATAAATTGAAAAATCTAAAAGACATACTTTTGAATTGACTATCCCACTTCTTTATCGTTTCATCACGTATACACATACATGTCGTGATGTAATTAAGGGCTCCCAGAAAAGGTGGAACTTTCGGCTACAAGCCCAGGTGAGAAAAGGTTTCCGTTTCAACACTTGTTACGGTAATCGCGTAGTGGCTAGGCCTCAGTTAAGGAGGGGTTGGGTGGCTTCTGAAAAGACGTTTACTTGGAATCAGGACATTAACATATACATACGCCAATGCCAGGTTTAGGTATGTGATTAATTAGCACTAGCTTTTTATCAAGTGGGGTTTCTGTACTGATTAAACTCGCTAAAGCAACTATATATTAAATAATTATAACTCGTTCTACTTTTTTAAGGTCGCTTTTTGTCGACCTGTTTTGGTGCATTAACTCTCCCACTACTTGAACCAATGAGAATGGGGCGGCTTGATTGTGGTGGACCTAAACTTTTTTGTTTTTACTTGATTTAATCTATCAAATCGGTACTTGTGGAAAGCATAAAGTGATGCCATTGGTAGACTGCAAAAAACAGAAATTAAAAAAAAAAAAACAAAAAGTGGGATGAGATGCGAGACATGTGTTAAATTCACATCAGCCATTAATGGAATGAGAACTAGGGAACTTGCTTTTCGGGGACACTCGGGCTGAGACTATTCGATTCAAAGCTTACAACAATGATCGATTTTGATAGATAATAGCACGAGTTTAGAGAGATTCCATTCACAGAACTAGAAAGTTATAGTCTATTCTATTCTAAAAGGAATACTCTCACCACAAAATGGTCTGTACCCCATGGAGGGCAAAGGCATTAGATGAACACGATTGATGCAACCCCCTAATCTATTCTATTTTATTCTATTCTATTCTCAGGTTAGTTTAATGTGATTGATTTATGTTGCTGTTCAAGTGGACGATTGTGCTAGTTCTTTGATGGGATTCGTAGACATAATAATGTGAAATTCATTACCTAATAATTTATCGCATTAATTTATTCTCCTTGTGAGTTGTGACAATGACCTGTTAATGAAGCTAGTTTTTAAGTAAATTTTTTAATTTCCTTAAAAAATAAAAAGTAATATACAATGATTAACATGCAATCTTGGTTTTAGTGCTCCATATATATTATTGTGAAGATAAACTATATTTTAATCAAAATTCATACTTATAAACCTTAACCAGCACTACATATCCTATGACGCTAGGTCTTAATCATGTCAATAGCATAGCAAACCTTTTAAATTTCTGGTGACTAGTTGTATACAACACTTAAAACTATGTTAGCTGCATTAACCAGAGCTGAGTATGTAGTTAGTTTTCCAGAAAAAAGCATCTAGGCCTCTCTAGGGGTGTGTAATCTAAAGTTCGGTCGAGCATGAAATTTTGGAAAAGAACTACAAAGGTTGTCATAAATATGACAGATATACATTAACTGTTTTTCGTTTGAATGCAATATGCAATCATAGTAAAACCAACTTGGACAAACCAGTATCGTGAGACCTTCGTGAACAGTGATGTACTACAAAACAATACTGTAGTCTGTAATTTTTTTTTTTTTTGATAAGAGAGGAAAGCACGTAGTCTGTAATTTTGAAGGTTCTGAAAGTACGCTGCCCTTCATTAATACAAGTATTAAATGGCATCTTGAACCAGTGATCCAAGGGCATACCATGTCTGATAACTCCTCTGACCTCGTTTAACTAAAGAACCAACCAGCCAAGCTGTAAATAGTTCGACCAATTTATCAGTTAAAAATCGATTCGTTAGCTCAAAACCAAGCACTCAACCAATCCATTTCGTGCAAGTTCTGATGAACTGCACACTCCCCATTTTACCAAACTAATTAATCAGGTACGTGAAGACATGTGCAGGAACACTGACCTAAAACAGTGATCCAAGTTTCAAATTGCAGACTAAGCATGGCTGCGATTATTTCTTTAGTGCACAATTTTTTAAAAAATTTATCGTCTTTACTAAGTAATATTTAAATCTTAAAAACCTTACTGAAATTTGCGATAATATACGCATGGCAAGTGAAAGCAACTCAGAACTAGCTGGCAGGTATGAGTAAAAAGTACAACTCCATGCTCCAGCCCTCGGATGGGTGATTAACTATACGTTATCACGTGGGTAGGGCCAACTTTTCTTGGTACTTAAATACTGCCTATCAAAATTTTAAAAAAATTGTGTATAAATGAATCTTTCAAATAGGATTTTCTTTATATATACCATCAGAATTATGTGATGTGTTCGTAGGGAAGGTAAATAATAAGAGCATTTAATGTGGTGGAAGAAGGGGGAAAAGATGTGTATACGTACATATATACAGAGAGATCAGAGTTGGTGTAGTGGAGGTGGGGAACTGGGTAAATAGCAGAGGCACTGGTCGTATTTTGTCATCTGAGAAGTAGACAGGTGTAATTATAGCTGAATTTTTGTTGGAGGAACCCCACCGCCCTATTCAATCCAAACTCTCTCTCTCTCCCTCTTTTTCTTCAGTACTTATATGCATACTTGAATACACGGTCCTCCATTATCATCATTCTCAATTTACTGCTTCTTTTGTCCATAACCATAACTGCAGATACCTTTCTCTTTATTCGTGCCAATTCGTGTGTGCCTGTCTTACTCTTAAGTTTAGTTTTCGAAAATTTCAATCAATTGTCTTATAGTGATCTGCAGTTTAATCTGCACCAGACAAATGCAATCCAAAACTTGCAGAATCAGAATGTATGAAATGCACTTCTCATGATGGCTGTATATTCGCTTGTAATATTAAACACCATTTTAATCGTGTAATGGACTCTGTTGCATTGCACGTGCACGCAGAGTGCTTCGAACACACGAAAATTAAATAGTGCATGATAGAGCAAGTTCCTTTAAGGGGCTATCCAATTCCCTCAATTTCAAAAGGGGAAAGATATGGATCAACTCATTGCAGAATAAGGGGTAGACAGGAGAACCTCCTTTATTTTTACAGAAAATTTATATTTTAGAATTGTAAGTTAAAGGTCATGACATGGACAGAAAGATATTAAGAAATGCTAAGAGTTTTGGAGAATATTTTATATAAGGTAAAATGAAAGACATTTGAAGGAAAGCTGGAGGAGCAATTAAAGTAGAAGCGAAAGGAATATGGCGGGCATGAAAGAGAGACAAGGTTGCTTGAAGTTACAAGCATGGGCCTAATAACAAAAATAAGGAATATTGGTATGAAATGGTTGTAGGGTTTTATGCCAATTATCCATTTTAAGTATTTGAGATTGCTGCCTTACTTGGAAGTGAACAACGACGACAGGAAAGTTAGGGATAGGGAACCCAAGATCCTTTTCTTTTCCTCTCGCTATAGAAACAGCCGACAGCTTAACCCTTTTCTCTTCTCTTTCTCTATCCTTTTCCTTCTATACTTTCCGATAAATATTAATATACATGGAGAAGAATGAATTCTTAGTTAGGAATCACATGTTTCTACATTGTTATTAGCAAAACATAGAGAAAAAGATTACAAAGTGGGCAATGCTAACTTTTAAATGAAATTCACACCAGCTCCTCAATGGTGGGGGCCAAAATGCGGACGTGATCTATAATCAGTGCACGGTTTGCGCGGGAGATATCAGTGGGTCTGTTTCGTGCGAATTTGACTTCACGTGCTCATCGCTAATGCAGAGTATCTCTTCAAGGTTGGCCTTTTTGGCTGATGATGACGGTAATAATGGCGGAGAAGTACTAGTTATTACGGAAGTTTGTGTAAGCTCTTTTGCTCTCTCTACTTGAGCTAACCAGTCTGTTCTGCATAGAACATAGAGCATGAGCATGGCACATGAAGCTTGAGCTGCAAGCAACCCAAACCAGAGCCCAGCAAATCCCAGTTTGAACACAAACCCCATTAATATTGCCACTGGCATACCAACCAAGTAGAAAGACCCCAGATTGATGTTAGCTCCAACGGTTGGCCTAGCACTGCCACGTAAAACCCCACACCCAGTTGTTTGTGGGCAATTTCCAAGCTCACAGAGCCCCGCAATCGGCAATGCTATAGAAGTGAGCTCTAAAATCTCAGCATCATTTGTGAAAAATCTGCCCCATTGATGCCTCATCAATGTTGTGAACAACAAAGCCAAGAGACCAAGCGCCACTGCACATGCCAGCGACACAAACATGGAAATGCGGGCTCTTGCAGGCCGATTAGCCCCCAGCTCGTTACCAACTCTTGTTGAGACTCCGAGACTGAGGGCTGACGGAAAGACATAAACTAAAGATGTTGTCTGAATAAGTATTCCCATTGATGCTATAGTGGCTCTGGGGTTAAGAAGTAGACCACATAACATTATCATGAATTCGTACCACCACCACTCAAGACATACAGAAACACATGTGGGAATTGCAAGACCTAGCAAAGATGACCATCCTCTAAGACAATCCATGCTGGGAGTGACCCAAGAATCTTTACATGCACCAGAATAGTATACGAACGAAATGAGCAGGAGAAAGAGATTGAAGTTGGTCCAAACCATGGCTATGGCTACCCCTGCAATACCCAGTTTGAAGTGGATAACGAGAATGAAATTTAAAGGTACATGGAGGAGAACAGAGATGGCTGAACAGTAGGTTAATGGTAATGTGATGCTTTGAGTGCGAAGATATACACGAATAGGGTGCAGAAGTGAAAGGAAGAAGAGGTCAGGAATGGAGAAAAGAATGAAAGTGTGAGCAACAGATGATATTTCTTGATCTTGGCCACACCATAATAGAATTCTCTTCATGTTTAGCCACATGAAAGAGACCGGAACGGAGGCAGAGAGAAGGAGAAGAACGGTTCGTTGAAGGGTGAGGCCAAGAAGCTTCCATTGTTTGGCCCCATAAGCCTGTCCGCAAATGGGCTCCATTCCCATGGCTAGTCCGGAAATCACAGAGTAACCGGTGATGTTAGCGAAGCCGATGGATAGAGAGCCACCAGCTAACTCGAGCTCTCCAAGATAGCCAAGGAAAAGCATGGAGATCATGGCTCTTGAATACAGAATAAGACCGGTCATTGCCGTTGGGCCAGAGATCTTTCCTATGGCTTTGATTTCCTCCAAGGCCTGAATGGAAAAGCAAAAAAAGATTATAAAAGAAATGATCTGTGTTGGACACGGTTGAGAGATGTATACTACAGAGTTTAGTCATCCTTTTTAGAAGACATAACATATCTCATCAATCAGAAATATATGTCCTTTGGTTACATGTTCATACAATACAAACAATTAATGGGTCCTGATCGTTGTTTGGTTTTTGTTTTTACCTCTGAAGGGGTTGGGCATCTACGTAGTCCCTCCTGATCATCAGTATAATGATCCATGGCTTTGTTGGGTGTAGCAAAATGGGTTGTGGCAGGAGACAGAAATGAGGAAGGAGAAGAAGGTTTTGGGTTGCACATAACCATTGTTGTGCTTCCTATGATAAGGTTGTTTTCGGATAAAGAGAAAGGTAGAAGAAGTTAACAGGGATAATTAATACTACTCTGGGTGTGGTGTGGTGTGTTGGGTTGGGTGGGAAAGAGTTGGGATACCTGGTGGGAGGGGCAAGAGGGTATGTAGCCTATATATACATGAAGCAATTGGGTCCTACTTATGCTCTACATAATACATAATTAAGTTCGTAAATGCTGTGAAGAAAATTCTTAGGCCCTTTTGTTTGTGGGGCAATCCTCTTCCTCATTCCATGCCTCCCTTAACAAATGTAAGGATAGTCCATCCGTGCATATAGGTATATAAATTAGTATTATTCTTGGCTTAGTGCATATTAGTTCAAAGAGAAGATGTGTAATCCAGATGACAAGCGGCTTTAAATAAAGTGTTTTCCTAGTACAAAAAGATGGTGAAAGCATCCAGGGATTGGTGCGTTTGTTTTATGACTAACCGCCACAGTAAGTTTGTCCATGTAAGTTGTTATTGGAACGATAATGGTGGTAGGGAAGGCTAGCTCAAATTAGGTATTTTTGTGTTAATGGAGTGAAATCAATAAATTATTGAATCAATGGAGATCTTCTGGTTTTGGGTTGAGCTTTATGAGTGGATAATGTTTTAAACCCCTTCTCAGCTCTCCCCATGTTTCAAAAATCAAACGTTTATCTCAGAGTTGCCAAGTGGAACTGTGGCTAGTGAAAGGGCAATGGCACAAGTTGAGTTGGGTTAGACTTAATACTACAAGGGGGTATATTTTGTGAGTTGTCACCCGTTAAGCAGGCTTTGTGGGCAGGGGAAATGTCTCAGGTTCTAAGGCAGCTATCCATATGCTATATGCCACTTCTTTACACAACCCACGTGATTAAATCCATTCTAGAGCATATACATGATCTTTTGTTGTCTGAAACCCACTCCAACATGGGAACAACTCTCGACTATTTGCCCAATTTGAGAGGTGACAAAACTTTCGGTAAGAACCTGCTTCAGGCCCCGTCTGTTTTTCCATCTCTCTTTTTGCTTTTCTGTCTGGGTTTGCGTGAATGAATGGCTTATTCATAGTCTAGTCTTCAATGTAATAAGCACAATTATGCTCAACAGATTGGGATGAAATGGGAAGTGTTTACAATAAATAATAAATTCATGGGATTTTGTGGAGTCTACGTTCACGTAGTGGTCATGAACGGGACCACAGATTTGTTAATGGAGGATATGGACAAGCGGCAGACGGGAGAAAGGGAACAAAGTGAGAGAGCAAATAATACGTGCTACAATTGCAACCATTTAATTCTTTTGTAACCCCTTTCTCACAACAGTGATGAGCGACTGTCTCTCTGCGGGGGGTGAGAGCAGAGCAGAGGCCTTTTGGCAGCTGAGCCTCAGACAACAGTAGCACTACCCTGCCCAATAAATGATGGATTTGCACTTGCATTCCAACTTTTGTAAAATCTTTTAACTTTTGCTACACTGACCGCAGTATCTGTCTTCTTCAATTTTTTTTTAAATTTTATTTCTATATAATCAAAAGATATACGACTTCGCTGAAATCCATAGCCAATCCCCCCTCAATGTCAGATTCCATGTGTCTCCAGCACAATAAGCTGCTGTGGATGAGAGCAACGTGTCATGACAAAGAACCAATGAGCAAAAAATCTCTACCAAACTGAAACTCCAAAAGACAAGAAAGAGCGCACTTGCAGGCTATGAAGTTAACCATCAAACCCAATTTCGAATTTAGCATCTTAATTGGAAAGTGGGCTTCACCAAACGAAAGATCCCAAGAGATTGTTCTAAACAGAAAGAAATTGAGTAATTTTAGGATCACATGGCGATGCTATTCTCGCTGTCGCAGTCAATCAGAAAATCATGCTGTGTACACCAAGTTGTTGTCATAATGGAGTTCAAGCAGAACTTTTTTTTATTGATAGAATAATGATAATAAGAAACAAAAAAGAACACAAATGCTCGGATGCAAGTTTCAAGAGGAAAAGGATGTGAAACACGGACAAGATACCTTTGGGATTTGACATTTATGAAAATAAAAAAGATTATATTTGTCTAGAATCTCGAATAAGTTCTCGGATTCATCCCCCTCATTTTCCCTTCTTTTCTTTACCGAAAAGGTCTGATTCTGGTTTTCAGAATGAGTCCTGTCCTGGAAGGGGATACGGAGAGATCTCTCTAACCACAAAAATTTTAAATTTTTCTTCTTGTCTAGCTTAGATTCAATGCCCTGATATTTTTGCAAGGTAAGCAGCTGCAAACTTTCCATTATTTATAACGGTTTTCTTCCCAAAGTTCCCACCACCTGGTTCTCTAACATACATGCACATACCCAAGCAGTTTATGGTCTCAAACATGGGGCACCAAAACTAGTATTTGATGATATATGCTAGTTTTGCAATAGGATATCTCGACATCCCGGCCATGTCTTCATTTATGATTTGGCAAATAAGGAACTCAAATTGTGAGGACCTCAGGCAAGTCTTTTGTATGATTCTCAGACCTTAACAGAAAACAGTGCATGGGGCAGTGAAAGCAAATCAGGCTTTCATAGATACTGATAGTTGCAATAAACATAAGAACTTATTCTTAGATTCAGAGGTAATCAAGGTCATGAATATAAAAGATGTTTTCGATAGAAATCAATCAAGCTATTCCAGAAAACACAGCATCGAAAGACATGTCTCCATCAAGGTTTCAATCAGCACAGCTCACATACAAACTGTTGGCACGAAGCTCTATCCACTACGTTCACACAGCAATATTCAGGCACACAATGCAAGAGATACCAATTCACCAAGCTTCAGACAGTTGGACCACCAGAAGACCAATAAAAGGGCTCGGAAAGATATTTTATTTTCCATACGGAATAAATCTCAATCGCCAGAAACTTATTTTGGTTGTTAATATAATACTCTTGGGAAGCAATCCTCGGCTTTGTTCTACTTTCCAATGAAGCAGGTTAACTTTTGCACATAATTGAAAAAATTCTTCCCCAACTTTGACAGCCTCTTCCATATTTCCCATCTCCCACTGACAGCTAAGGTATTTGCAATATTTCCCTTATTGCAGCCTTTGCTTTACATTTAATTTGCTTATATCGTTTCTAAGACCTGTAGAGTGAACTACAAAATGAATTCTTAAGCCTCAAATAAGGACCTTCCTCGTCAACTTAAAGAAGGCCTGATCTGCAATTGGCCTCGTTAAATCTTCACAAGTTCCAAAGCTTGACAAATTTCCACGAAATCCTCTTTTTTTTTCTCAAAAACTCCTCCAATTTTGTAAACTCGATCACCTTCTGCTCAGATTCTACTCACAGTCCACTAGCAACTTCAATGAAATACAATCACAACAAAGAAGTTCCCGTAATCTGTATAAGAAAGAAGAAAATTATGGAAAGAGAGAGAAGAATTATATTGGCTAACGGACACAATAATTTAAAAGTCTATATTGTTTGGAGATGAATATAGCTACTCGCACAAATTCCTGCAACCGTTCATGGTTTCCAATCTTACTGCAACTGAAAAGAATAGGCACAAGAAAATACCTCATTTGATAGTCCTGGGCTTCTGAGCACTAGATCGAGAAATACCCAAGATGGCCATAATTCCAGCAGCCAATGCTGCAACGGCACCAACAGCAAAAGCTGGTGAGTTTCCACCGCCAAATAGCTGATCCCATGGCCCACTTCCCACGGACACAATAACCTATGTTGACAAGAGATCCCAATCATAAAGTTGATGGAAGGATAAATTTTGAACGAAACAATAAAGTTCAACAGAAAATTCACATACGATGTTGGTAATATAGATCTGACTTTTGCACTTTTAAGTGACAGAAAACTGAATGCATTTTGCAATTAATCTGATGAACCTACCCAAGAAACCTTTGATGACATTGTACTCAATAGCAAATGGACCATGTAAATCTAGAATTCTACAGATCTTATGAGCTGCTTTGCACTTCTATAAACAATATGATCCTGGACTCTTAACATGCACAATATAATTGCAGGTGAGGAAATGGTATTTATATAGCGTCTCATCGAATTCAAAAATTCTTCCACTAAAAAATTTGGCATCCAATGATCAGATATTAAATAATAGACAATCCTTTTAGCCCTTCTTTGTACCAGCATAAGAGTATAACACTCTACTTTCTTATCATCAGATCTTTCAATAATTAAATTTTCTTTTCATTTTTTAAGAAAGAACCAAGCATCCATTGTTGCTTACACCCCCACCCCAACACACACAATCAAGTGTAGGTCAAGAGAGACCTGCGGGATCACAATTGCCAAATTGAGAACACCCATTGATAGCCCTGCAAAAACCAATCACGAATACAAGCAGTTAAAGAGCCTTTGCCGTCAACTAAAAAAATTTCCTGGAAGAAACAAAGATTTTTCCCACCTTGACCAAGTCCCAGAGATTCAATACGTGAGGAAATTAAGGCATATGGAACACTGTAAGTGATCTGCAATGAAAATATCCCAATGATATCAGTTTATTTCTTGATTGTTCCACAGAAGCTGTACTTCACTTGTGGGCAAAACAAGCCATCAGACACTAGAACATAAGGTAGTTCATATACTACTTATACTAAGAAATCAAGAAACTGAGCTCAATTAAAAAGGTGATCATGGACATATAAAGGCTACCAAGAAGCCAATAGCTTGAAATCCATATTGCTTAAAGTATTGAGTATAATAACTGGAACATATTAACAGAAAGTATAATGCACCCTTTAGTAGGACTTAGATATTTACCGCTAGCGGAAAGCCAAGAATTGCAAAAATAATTAGTGCAGCAGCCACAATTCCATTTGGAGGCAGGTGGTGCCCTATATAGCCCGTATGTTTTGCTGCGTATGAGACTATAAGCATAGCAAGGAAGCAAAGAGCCATAAGTATGTTCGAAATTCCCCATATAAAACCAGCTCCCCACTTCCTACATAACTTCTCCATGAGCACAGATGTTATACCAAGTATGACTGAATTCATCATTAAGCCAAATGCACCCATTCTGACTCCAAAGTTGTAATTAGTTCCTTCATTCGGCTTGCCACCATAGACTTCTCGGCCCATCCAATCCGTATCAAAGAGAAGAAATGGGAACCAACCAATCCAATTGAGAGCAGTAACAACTAATATTATCCAAATAGACCATGAGAAGTATCTAAATGTTCCAAATAGTTCCCATAAGAAGGCCTCTTGTGCATGGCTTGATTCTCCTGAAGCTTCTTCCACCGTGTGCATGGATCCCAAAGGCGTCTCTTGAGCTGCTGTGATGCTTAAATATGTAGTAACCACTATAGAAATAATATCAAGATAGAACGCAGACTTGAGATTGGCACAGTCCTCATTACATGCAGAGGTAACTGTAAAGGGAAAAATCCGGCACCAACCACTGAATGACCCAGTGGCATAACCAAGTACATTACCAACTGCCATGAATAATGAGAAATATGCGTTTGCCACCCGAGTCCTTCTATGATCCTTCCCTAACAGAAGAGGAGTTCAAATAAGGCAATTTCAACCCTAGCTGAATGATACTGATTTGATCTTTTTATGCAAAGGATTTGAAATTCTGAATAAGGATTGCAAAAAATAACAAGATCCAAGTAAATTGGTTTGACCAAAAAATTATATAATAGGGAAAGAAATAATATGTTTGAAATAACTGGACAGATTCTTTTTGTCATTGAACTCAGCTCTAGCGAAGGAACATTTAGCCAAAAGCATATGAATTATTTCTCCCCATCAAAATAAGTATCTGCTGTTTATTGGCACAAGAAATTCAAGCTTCCTGATTTCTTTCCATGATATCATTCTTTAATTTATTTACAAATTAATGTAGTTTTGGGGACTGGGAGTTTGTATATCACCGGTGATTCCCAGTTAAAGAGTCATATCGACCTATTGTAGCTCTCTATTTATTTAAAAGCAATTAAACATTGTGGCAGGAATTTAAACAATTGAAATGGGATTAGTCTTGAGAAAAATCCAAAAAAGAAATGAAATACAGATGTCACATGAAAAAGCATCTGTGGAAGGAATTGGAGAACTTCTTGAAGAAAACTTATCAAGTGCCCAATCGTCAACTACTTTTGGAAAAATCAATAGAATTAATGAAAGTTTGGAATGCAACTTCAAACCATGGTGGACAGTTGGTCAATCCTTTCCGTCTTCAGTGTTAAAGACTACTGCGCTAGCTTGACTAGAAAGGTGCCAATTTCCAAAAGACACCAATTTCGATGCATCATGGTCTCAAGAATGAATGCTTGAAGAAGGGACTGTCGATACAAAATTTACCAAAAGAACCAATCTAAAAATATCTCTTCACACTAAATCAAAATGTCAAGGAAAAACAAAACTATTAGCTTCTGAATAGGCAGACACATAGACTGTGGTCCAAACTCTTTGCAAAGGAATTTTCATAATAATAGATAATATGAATTACTAGTGTCTATTGCCGTGAACAAGCCCCGAATAGCTAGAGATCCTAAATGAAAATAAAAAGACTAAGATATATACTCGCAAATCAGTCTAGACCATCAAACAGAAATGACAAACAAACTATACCTAATTTGATAGAACTTCTGAAGTAATCTAATATGAACAAATAGGAATTTACAAATATTTGGATTAATTAAGAAGTAAAAATTTGTAGTATATTATGTTCTCAACACATAAATTAGATAAAATAAATACTCATGCTATCCCTGGTGGTAAATTTTTTGTGTTAAATGTGATATTGAAAATTTTTGAAGTTCATTCTTTATTTTAATTATTAGGCAGATTTTTTCCACAATCACAGTAGACAGTGAACTATTCAGTAAAATCATAGAGTTTAAAGTAAATCACATTCAGAAGCTATAAAGACCATCTATATGCGATGCAAATGCTCCCAAACAATCTTATCTAATAATATTACTGATCAAAGAACTGGCTCAACCAAAGGCCGAAACAATTCCTGATGGGGACGCCAATTTGTTCACCAACTAGTCCGACTCCACCAAACAATCTTAATTCCTTCCTAAAACGCACGACAACAACTAAAAATATCACACGCTAAATCATATCGTACGGACGTAATTGGCCACAGAGTGAAAAAATGGTTTCTCTGCAAGGATTTAATACCGGAAATGTGGGATACTAACATAAACCAAAAGGTGAAGCAACATCAATCTAAGAAACCTGAGGAATTCTTCAAAATAGTGATAATTATCAGAATACATAGTACTAATAAATAATAATCACAGTTCGGCATTAAGAAGTATTTTCTACAAAATAACAAAATTTAGCAAGATCATTTTGTTACAGTGACATTTCATCACAATAGCTTAAGCTATTGTGTGAGGCCAATTTAATTAATTTTATGTATTTACTAACACACCCCCTCGAATGAAAACCCTTTGGGCTTGAAACTTACACAGGCTCACTCTACCTTATGCTTAATAATAGGTGATGATAGGATTTGAACTCAGGACCACTTAATTACAAAGGCTCTGATACCATGTTAAGTGACCATTTTATCACAATAGCTTAAGCTAACGTGTGACATCCTCTCAGTCTCGATTGAGTAAGATTGTTTTCCGACGAATTCAAACTAAATTACTATGCAGAATAAAAGTTCAATAATTTGAAATATGGTTAACCGGAAAAGAAAAGGAAAGAAAGCTGCACACTTACCGGTAAGATCAGCGAGCAGAGCTCGACAAGGACCTTGAGTCATGTTATTAGCAACGTCCAATATCCAAAACCCGAAAACGAAAACTGCGATCGCTCTAGGCTTAGAGCTTCCTCTGTCGCCCAAAAGCCACCCGATATCAGCGGAGTGGCCGATGACCAAGACGGAAAGAGATATCAACGTAGCGCCGATCAAAATAAACGGTCTCCGGCGGCCAAATCGGCTTTTACAACGGTCGCTCATGTGGCCAACAAGTGGCTGAACTATTAGTCCCGATAATGGACCGCAGAGCCATATGATGCTAGCCCACGCGTGAGGGATTCCGAGCTCTTGCACGTACGGAGTTAACAGAGAGAGTTGCAGAGCCCAACCGAATTGTATTCCGCCGGCGATCGATGTCACACGCAGTAGTTGCCGTAACGGTGGCCGGCGAGCTGGTACCGGTGGTCGAGTCGCGGTTCGATTTCTGGCTCGGTGGGACTCTGCTTCGTGGATTGGCATCTCTTCTCTTCAACTTCAAGAGAAAAGTGCAACCGCAGCGTCTCGATGACTGGTAGTTAGCGAAGCGACCCGGTCTTACGATCTTTCACAGCTCTGATTTCGACTCTTGAAGACTGAAGTGTTGAAGAAGCGAAGAAGGGAATACCGCGAGACATGAAAGTTGGCGGTTTGAGAGAGTGCTATTTTGATGTAATCAGACCTGATAATGGGCGATTTTACTGCTATGCCATTGAGATGGTGAAACGGAGAAGATAGTCAATGGCGCGAGCTTGAAATTTCTGCCAGGCCGAGGGCAATTATGCAGTGACGATGTTATTAAAATAAATTTGTCTAGTTTTGAAGTGCCAAGTCGACACTAGTGACGTTGAAATTTGGGGGAATCGATGAAGAAAAGACAAAGACGCCCCTGTAAAATAGAAAACGACACGGTCGTTTTTAGTAAATAGGAGCTTAAAAGTTAAAACAGACGTCTTCCTGTTTTGGGTGGGCAAAATGGAAATGATAAAAACATGCGGTGACTTTCGGCGTGTTAGAGCCTACAGAGAGGGCTTAGTTGTCCGGCATCAGCTTACTTTACTTTTTGGTTAATAGGGCCCACCTGCTAGGCTCAACACTTCATTAAAGTTTTTGACTTTTTGCCATACATTATTCCTCCTTTCCTTGTGGTTGTTGAAGTACTTATTCGCCATGTTACACAATTTGCCTTTTAAGAAGGATCGACTTGGCTCCGCCCTGTGAAAACGTTTCAGCAGTAGTAGTAATTTAATTTGAATTAAGTTGTTTTTCTTACATATATAATTAAAGAAATTGATTATTTTCTTTTTCCTGAGAAATATCAAATTATTACTCACGTGATTTTCTTTTCTTTACAGACGAGACGACACCAATCATTGCCTTGGAGTGTGTTATATTAATATACTAAGAACAATTGGAACAGTGGCAAAATTGTTATAATTTTCTCTCACGTTACACATTTTGCGAGTGGATTGTTCTATTCATGACAACGCAATTAATTATATAGGAGGTCACATCTTCGATTTAACTGCTTTTGTCATGATTCATATTTGTTTAATCAGATAAGATTTCTATAGTCCCACGCTGTTAATTTGTTCACGTTGCATGATTGATATCACCTAAGTGCGAGGCAGGCATTAACTGAAATTACATATGCAAATTCCAGACATAAAGACAAGAAAATTTGTACAAATTTTTATATGGTTCCAAAAATCAATTCGTTTAGTTTTAATTATTACATCTGGTGACTAGCGGTCCTACGCCATTGTACACATTTATAAAAGTTAATCTATAATACACAGATAAGAAGAGCAAAACCACGAGTCAAATGCTGTATCATTGAGATTGTCCTAATCAGCTTCATTAAGTCACGAGAGCCAAGTGATTAGGTTGGAGAGAATTTAGCTGACAGCTGAAGTGAAACAATTGGCATCTCCACGATTGGTGAACTAAGAAAAAGAAAAAAAAAAAGGCAGTTACTGTAGTCGTCTGATGCTGATTAGGGCTCTGAGGAGGAAAGCATCTGAGGGCTTGGACGTTTATTAAGGCAAGGACAATCTTATACATGGTGGGTGATGGAGATGGATAGTGTATAGAATACGGCGAATACAATCCAATGAGTTAATTACCAGTAGCCAACATATCGCTTAACAGATGTAATATGATAGATCCCTGGTTTCATATCCGCTAGTGCTAACTTTCACCCGACGGACTCGGTGAGTCCTCCGATGTCTTTTCTTGTAAGGAAGACACCTCAGGCACCAAGCGTATGACCTGGAGACAAATTTTGGTATGTAATTAAGTTGCTGTCACCTTGTATTATAAGTTTGATATGGAGGGAATCCCGTGGTCTCTTAAACTTGTGGAAGTGAATAACTTAAAAAGTAAAATAATGAGCTCAATTCAGTAAAGTGTTTTTTAATCCTTTATGGAGAGTTCTTAAAATTGACTCATACCCTTGGCTCAAGGAGACTTTTTGAAAATCATTCCTTCACTAATCAAGCCATCCCCTTAGGACCCAAGTTGTATCTAGACTGGGCTTGCTTATATTCTTAGAGCAAGAGTATATAACGGTCAGTTTGAGATTGTCTAATTGATATGACAAATACAAACGCAAGGCAAGGAGATTGGTACACGTGCGTTAATCCTCCAGCTAGAAAAGACGACTAAAATAGAAAGGCTGTGCCTGCTAGAGGCCCATTTGTGATATCTAACTTTTGTTTAACTTAGCATCCGTTTTAAGCTTCTGCCTTCAATGGGCTCAGATTGGGCCCATTGCTAGTGTCAATACGCACTGCACAGTTTGATTTGAGTGGTCGAGTTTGGTTGGTGGCTGCAGCAGACCAGACCGTTGGGATTTAGATAGTTATCCTCTAGATTCCCGTGCCCAATTTTAAAAAAACGTTTTGTTTGTTTTTTTATTTATTCCCATGGTATAGGACGGGACGGGCACGGGACGGGACTATAGAATTAGCAGGAGCACTAGATGTGGCCAGCATAACTCCGGCAGCCTGCCTATACTTCCCATCGACGGCACCGCTTGCTTTGGATTTTGTCCTCTCTTTTAACTGTTCTCCTTCATCCATAAGCAAAACTTCGTCGATTCTTAGGTTGACTGTGTTCTATTTGAACCAATATGGGCCGTTTACTTAACCACTACTTTAGAAGCCTACAAGCGTCGTGACAACGCGCACTCTTGGACCTTTGCTCCTTTAGTTCTAAGAAATTCCATTCCCCTAACCGCCTATTGCTTATACCAAAACTATATAAATTGTGGTGTTAGAGAAGGCGGACTCGGTTCGGACGATCACGGCGATGAATGTGCTGGAGGTTTTGAGTCCGAGTCAAACTATAAGGTTCTTGGCGGGGGTGGCTGAATTTCAGCTGAAAGCGAGGAGATGGGGACAACAGAGAAGACTTACAGAGAGCTGCAATTAGTTACGGACAACAGTAACAGCTTTCTTAGTTATTTGGATACACATACAGACAAGCAACCTTAAAAGAAAGGATAAAAATAAAGAGCAACCACATAAGCAACTAAGCTAAAACCGCTTTAAGGTTATTGTTATTTGGTTCTCCTAGGCGTATGTGTTTCTACTTAGCAAGTAATGACTTATAAGATAAACTATTTATTATAGAGTAACAATTTTTAAGATATCCAACGGACCCCTCTCCTTTGGGACTGAGAGAGCTAGCCTAGCCCGGGGAATGGAGGCCCAATTTAAGCCTATTATTTGAAGGCCGAGTCTTGACAGGCTGGGGTCATCTATCTAAGAAAAGAGTTGCCCAAATGCACAGTTTTCCTTGAGTTAATTGCATTTGGGAGCATTGATTATTGAACGGATGGATGGATAGATGCCTTGCCCTTGTGATTGGGGCGTTGAAGATGGACATGAAGAAACAACAATGACCAAGTCTTCAACCAGAGGATTCATTTTTCTCCGTTCCTCAATGACATCATTGTTATAGTCCCATTATGTGTATTCTAGTGTTTCTTTTATTCAATTAAATAATGGATTACGATCTCATTTTTGGAAGGATCTGATTTTGTGGATAAAACTATTGGAGATAAGCCATTGGGTATCTTTATAAAACTTAATTTATCTTGTATAGGAGGTTGGTATCAAAAAGCAAAACACATTCCAAATGGACCTAGTTTAATGATGGAAATATGAATTCAACATTCTGTAAACTTATCATATATCTACTAAGGTTTTTGTTGATTGTTAAGTTAAAAGTGACATAAAAGACTAATCCTAAGTACATATTAAATTAGCACCATCTGTAATTCAATTCAAGAATTATCAAATAAGAAGGGTTACAATTGAATTAATGATTTCCTAGTGTGTTAAAAATTCATCTTTGTTCTGAATGCTTCTTGTTTTCATACTATTAACTTTACTTCTCATTTTGCTTATAAGTTGGATTGACTTGTTTTGAACGCACAAGTTGTTCGATCGTGTATTGGGTTGTAAAATTACTTAAAATTTCTTTATATTATTGCAATTAAAATCTCATATAATGATTCTATTGAAAATTATTTTCTTAGATTTAAAATGAGTATGGCTAATGTTTATTTTATTTCATTTAATTTAAAATCAAATTAAAAATTTTTGAGTTAGAAATTTCAATCTCCAAACGACGTAGTTTAGTTAAACTTAATTAATACTGATATGTATAAGTGTTTAGGATTTTGTTTTGTACGGCAACTCACGTCAACAACGTTAACAGAAATGCTAACATCATGCTATAATTGAAAAAAAATTGAAAGTTTGAATATTTACTTTTTTATATTCGGGTTATAATTATAAAATTAAGCAAAGTTTGAGTGTTTTTTTATAATTAACCCTTAATTTTATGAGTAAAACTCGAAGAGAAAGTTTAAACATATTTTGAATTATTAAACGAATTAGAATCCAATCTTAAAGTTGAAGTTCAATTGAGATATATTTTTAACTTAAAATATATAAAAGTTCAATAGTATGAAGAGGACAAAATTAATTTCATTTGTAGGCATTGGAAGACAGTACAAAAGGAATGGCATTGGTGGTAAAACAGCTTCATTTTACACACTGCTACTTTGAATTAGAATCTCAAAACATGGGGAGATATAGTTCCAATTAAAATTTAAAATTTAATGTCAGCTTTATACACTCACACTCACCAGAATTGAACGAGTTATAATAGACAACATATGGGACATGAAAGAACGCAAACAAACAAACTACAGTATATATCATTTTTCAAAAAGAAATCTCTTTTTAAACGTTTTTTTGACTTGACAACTTTGGTTTAACTTGCTACATAACATAACTATTTAAAATCATCAACACGTTCCACTTAATGAAGAAAGAGATACCAGATTCAATTATTTGATTAGAAAGTGGCCTGTTTATGATTAACAAAGAAGAAAAGAAGAAGCAAAGTTGGAACAAAAAGGCTGGCAGATTAGATGGTCAAAGTTCTTGAAAATGAGTGGGTTACTGGGTGGAAACTTCTTTAACAAAGACCAGTCGGTGATGGGTTGTGACAAGGCCTGCATTACCAGATTGCTTATCGTTTGCGGCCGTTGTCCTTACTCTTAAAGAAGTGGGACCTTAAACAAAGGCATAGTCAATGGCGTGAAGCTCATTTTTTATGCAAGTTTGTTGAGAGAGAAAGAAAAAAGGATTTTCTAGAGACAATCTAGAGTGTGCAAAATGTGAATGAGTAGACTTTAGACGCCAAAGAGTGGACGATGAGTGTTCTTTGTTTGTCTTTGAAGCGACAGGAGATAGAATTATTTAGGATATCATCGTTGTATTTAGTGCTTTCTCTTTTGAACTTTTTCAGCTTTTCCTTTCCTTTTTTCTTTATCTTACATTTCAGTTGTTTGTTGGTGATGGGATATAGAGTCCAGATTCTTTCTCCAATATTACTCTGTCTTATTCTATTTCATAAAATCTCAGATATTTATTTTACGGGATCCATATAGGACTAATGCAAGACTTATATAAATAAATTGTTGAGATTTATTAGACATAATAAGACACCATAATATTAGACAGAAGATCTAGACTCTGTAATACATGGGTGGTATCAAGTTGGCAATGTAGGCAGTATCAAAAGCGGCATGTGCCCATCAAATATACATGTCATGGTTCATATGAGTCTAACAAGAATAAATGCTTTCTCATTTACCATAAAAATTATTTATCTACAGTCTGGGTCTTACCACCTTTTAAGTACTCAGCTCCTTAACAAGGAAATCATTAAACCCAGCCTAACTTTGTGTGAATAATTGAAATAACTATCACAAAAATATTTATATGAAGATAGATAGATGAGTGATTAATATAATATTCATCACCCTAAACTGATTAAGGAACGTGTCCTACTGCTCTTAATTAGTAATGGTTCGAAAAATTTCTTGTCAAGGTGTAATGATAATTTAAAAATATTTTTTAAATATCACTAATTGAATTAATTGCTAATGATGGAGAATTAACATGACTAGACTCAAATAAAGTAGGCATTAATTTTATGTCTTCTATCTAGTCGAAACATTGTATAATGAAATAATTGAATTATATAGAAAAATCATGCACAAAAAGATTAATCAAAACTACTTTGACATTTCTAAATATTTGAGTGAATATAGCGCTAATCTTGATTTATGGATATAAATATTTGTTTAATTTATCTAATCTTAAACATGATTTGGGGTTATATATAATTTATATCCATCGCCAACATATTTGTGAACTTAATAGGTCACACACAAAGACGAAGCTGAAGAGAGAATGTTTAATTAAGTGAGACTTTATTGTAAAGTTTGAGAAATTTATGATTAAATATGAGATATTAATAAATAAGAAACAATATAGGATATTACATCTTATTTGAGCCTATTTGGTATTTAATTAAAATTAGTTGTAATTATAATTAAAATTAGAATTTTATTTTAATTATAATTTTAATAAAACATTTTAATTAAAAGTTGAAATAAAACATTGAATTTTTCAATGTTTTATTTCAATTTAAAAATTCATACAATTGTAAGTTTCTAGATTACAACATGAGCAATGAGAGTTATATAGAAACTTAGAGAGCGATATAAATCTTCTAGGATTAAATTAAATATATTATGGGAAATCATAAAATGAAGTAATGCATTCTTATGGGTTTTGATTAGAAAGAGATTTCAGTAAATCAACTTAAGAATATATTGCTTGAGTTAGAATATAGTTATAAAATTAGATTTCCTAATCATTGAGCTAAGATAAATTAAAGGCACAAGAAAAGTTATAGGAGAAGTCTAGCTCGATCTTATTACCTTTGATTACTTTAATCGTATTCATTACTTTAATTTGGGGAATTAAATAGGTTTTGCTTATTTTCTTTTAATCAATTATTAACTTCATTACATTGGATAATAAAAAGATCGCTAATGCTAATAATTCTACTCCTCATGGAATCGATAACTCACCGAGTTATAATGTAGGAAACAATATGTCTACTTGCCTAGGTGATTTCTTTGGTATTATTTGTATTTTGTTTTATACACATAATCATATCACAAAGTATATTGAAAGTTTGGCGAACAATATAAGTATAAAAAAATACTATGTTTAGGGCTTTCAATTTACTCTATAAACTAACCATCTTGATGATATATTCTGTCTCCCCAACCTTAGTGTCTCTCATAAAATACAATTCTTTTATAATAGTTTCAATCTTAGCATTAAAAGAAGCTTTGTACCTTTTGAGAAACATTATTAAGGAAGTCCTTAACTATGGTTGTTTTTAGTAATATGCTAATCAGATAATTAGGTATATATCTTTTGATGGTTGAATAACACATTTTATTCGATATTTCCAAGTTTCAGTGGCTACCTTTCAACTTCTATACTAACAAGTGTTGGAATATATGGCTTTTCCCTAACCATAGCCATGTTAATGTTCAACATCTCTAAAGTAGAATTTGCATCTTCTTTCCATTTCTTGGAATTGAAACTAGCTATAATTTCAACGGCAACACTATTATTATTTACATCAAAGGTCACCATAAAATATATAATGTATATAATCAAAAAAATGTAGAATAACAACAATATTAAAAGCCTTAAATAATATATATATTACCAAATATATTATGGAATACATATGGGAAGAATAAGTAATACATAAGGATAACATCTCTATATAAAAGTAGTTTAGAGTTTGCACCATCAACTTTAGTGACTCTACCACTCGTAGCGGTATAAACCACTTAAGTAATGGCTATCTCCCACCAAATACTTTTGTAAGTATGTCAAATTTTCATATAAGGCTAGCATTTGTGGGCAGAATATCTTAATACAAAATTAAAGACATCCCTTAACATGTAAGAAAAAGAGTCAAATACTAACCTAAAAGGCCAATATGGTGACTATATTCATATTGACATTCAAACAATTCCACAAGTATAAGGAATATACACCTATGTTATCCTCATATTTTCCTATATAAGCATAAACCTATGACAAACTTAGCATTTTATAACGCATTATCTTGATGCACTTACTCATTGTCTGATAATAGTGCTACAAAATTTTATCAATAACTTTTGTTTGATAATTCACATAATAAATATCTCAAAAAGTGGTGAATCCTACAATTAATAACAACAAACAAATATATGAGATAATAAAACAACATTTATCTCCTTTATTTCAAGTCAATTGCATGAAAATTTACTTAATTATGATTTTATAAATTTTATTCAAAATTTTCTAATGTTAAACCTTAATTTTTCCAACAACAATACCAAAAAATTTAATAATTTAACTTTATAGTGTGTACGTAGTCTCGATCCACTCTCATAAGGGGCCCACTCTTATAAAGACATCTCAAAAGTTTTCTATGAACACTCATTCTCACCCTCATGAAGGCATCCCAATGCTTTTTGATGCGCACTCACTCTTATGAATGCACAATGTCATTGAAGGTCAAGAAGTGAGAAAGTCTATTGTTTCTTTCAAGCATTTGGATGTATTTTTTACCCTATAATTTTTTTTTATTTTTATCAACATATGAATCTAAGATACTCCAACTCAAGAATTTTCTTTTTATGGTTATGATTCGAAGTGATAATTTAAAGGTAAAGTTTCTAATTTTTCTATGTATTTTTCAATTTACTGAATACTTGAATATATTATAATTAACTTGTCTCCTCTGACAATATATACATACAATGTCTGATAATGTTTACATGGAAATGATATTCCTACTCTTAGGTTGTTTATTTGAACTCTTTATATTTTTCTAAGAAATAAGTATTAATATTTTCTCATTTTTATTTGGTAATATATTTATGTTATTGTTAAATTTATTTAAATTATAACTTATATTAAATTATAACTTATATATTTCCGATTTATATAACTTGTATAGTGTCAACAATATACAATATATAACTTGTATATTGTCGATTTATTAAAGCCCTTTTATACTTTGCTTAGGGCTGCCAATTTATCGAGGTCCCTTGTTTTTACTTTGCCCAGAGCCTATAAAACGCTGGAAACGACCCTGTGTGTATGTGATGTGTCTCACCTATATAGTGTTAGTTTATACCCTTACAGCCAATTTATTTTGGTTGTAAATAATTTGTATGACATTATTATTAATT
>JANIHZ010000006.1:10840943-10851292 GCA_027478365.1 Erythroxylum rufum | reverse complement strand
TTGGTAAATAATTAAATACATATACTTAATCCATAATGATGTCAACAATATATATATACACACTTTAATAGACAATCAATTATACTTAAGTTAGTACGCATGTTATCTTTGGACATACAAACATATTCACTAGGTAAATCGATAAGTCTCTTTAATGTTTTTAATTATAAGTAATGATCCACCTTTGGGTGATCTCCTAGCATTATAATTAATAATCTCAATTGTTAACTTCATCTTTTATGTCATTTATTAGCATCATATAATATGAACAACTGAAAAAAAAATGCATAACTAAATGTTTGAATATCCTTTCAAGCAAGGTCACTTTGGTGACTAACAAGCTTTCTATATAATAAAAATTTACTTAAGTAAAAAGAAATTTAACTATATTGTTAAAAAACCATTTAAGCCTTTTTTAGACTTTTCAATGAATAAGTCACATTGTCCACACATTCTTTAACATGCAGAGAACCAAAACATATTCAATCTTTTATTTTCAAAAGGAATCACATTTTCTAGCCTAATATCCATACACACTCACACACATTTACAAAGCATCAATTCAAGTTTGGCTTAACCTTCTCTCCAGTTTTATCCTTTCAAAACTTAACAAGTCAAACCACAATTAATGCATATAAGTACTTAACACAAATTCTTTTGATTTTTTTAGAATTCATGCATATTGCAGTAAATGATTAATGCAAATACAAATCCAAGGCCTTTAATGTGGGTCCCACGAAAACAACTTAATTGACCTTTTGTTAACCTTTTGTTTTCTTCAAATATAAAACACATTAACCCCAACAAAGGATGCTTTACAATTACAAACATAAGATTTTTAATGATAGGCCCCACACATACATCATGTTTTTCTAGAAACTTGAAATATAAACAATTTATTCCTTATAACTATAAACCTAAAGCTATTCAATGATAGGCCCCATAAATATGGCATTATGGTCCCAATAGAGTCTTTAAGAAACAAGCCTTTCAGTTTGAATATGTTTGAAAATCCCATCTCAATTCAAATACAAATAGATATGCCTAAGATAATAACCCTATAGCCTTCACAATCCCTGACTTTTATTATAAAGGGATTGTTCAATCGATTAATTCAGATTACAATGGAAATAATAAATAATTTTCTATAACCTTAAGCAATATTAATAGCTACCATGAATCCCAAGATTAACTTTAATGCAATTCATAGTGTTATAGAAAAGCTCTGATACCATATGTAAATTTGATACTATAATATTCTTGACAATAATTCAAGTATAGAATTCACCCAAAATAATCTACGATACGATCAATTCAACACCTTCAAACTCTAAGATTCATGCTATAAACAAAAGAAAGAAATACTAACCTTGATCCATGCTCAATATGTGTAATTCCTTCTTAATCGCAAATACCTTTTCTACGTAAAAACTTTATCCACTCTTACCTTCTTTCTTTCTTCGTTCTTTTTCCAATGGTGCAAGAATGTACGTTTCTTTTATATCTATTAATGCTACTTGACTGAAGGGAGAGGAAAAGGTTTTATTAATTATAATAAAACCCTAATGACTTTAATTTTCTTTACAATCCCACTAACCATTATTTTGGGCCCACCTCATATTAGAATCAATCCAAGTAATATAGGCCACACCTTATGGTTATTAAATTAATCTAATATTGATATGAATAAGTGCCTCATGTAATTTCTTCAATATTTCATAACCTGAAAAATAAAAATCTTATGCATGCATAACAAAATTACACTCTAATTCCTCAATTTCACTAATAATGAAGGAAGAAGATTTAACCTAATTGTAAATCTTACAATTTTTAATTGGTCAATGTCTAAAACATGATAAGAAAATCTTGATAAAGGAATAACAATACCTTGATGATCATTGGTGTAAAGACAAACAAATTGGTGAGGTTAAATGCAAATGAGAAAAGCAAAACCAAGTTGAGACTTCTCGCTAGTGGTTACTAATTTAATGAATGTAAATACCCAAATGACACTACAAATATGGTGCAAATAATCCCAACTATTAAAAGTATGCATGAAACATCTTTCTTTATACCTAAGAAGAATCTTTATTTTAATAAGGAAAAAAAGAAGAAATTATGGTTGTTATTAAGTTCAATTTTGCAAGAGAGAAGTAAAGAATATAACTGAACTTGATAATGTTGTTAATAAAAGTGACCCAAAGGATGGCACCGAAAGTGGTGACCAAAAAAATTAAGAAAGGCAACTTGAAGTAGGATGAGATGATTTCAATCTAAATGTTCCTAAGGAGCAATTATAAAGAGTAGGAATGTGTCATCTAACTAAGAAGTAGAAGGGGTTGTTTATGTAAGACCTTCTTATCAGTTGGGATGCACATTTGGTAAGAGGATTCATAAATAATTAATAAAAAACTAGAGTAGATTTCTTTTAATGGTTATTTGATATGTTAAGTTAGGATTTAAATTAAATATTTTCATAATTTTATGGTTTAAAAAACATTTAGATTGAAAAATGAATTTTATTAAAAATGTTAAAGTCTAAATTGACCCTTTTTCATTAAAATAGCGTTTGATACAATAATAGATATTACTCATGAAAGTTTACCCAAATTATGATGTTATGAATCCTAATTTTGAGAGTTTTAAACTCACAATTTCAAGATTATGTTAGCTTGTGCCCCAAACAACCAATCAGTTGATTGTAGTCTAGTGACAAAATAATTTAAAGACATCCTTTATCTTGAACATATTTAGATGTATATGATAAATTCATGGGATAATTATACATTGCAAATGAAATTATAATGAGATTATAATTAGGAGATTCATATTGCATTATGTATTATCTCTAAATTATTCTTGTCATTACTCTATTAATATTGAACATTAATACGATATAAAAAGACTACCACACATTATGTTGTTTCTTATAAAGGAAGTAGTCGATTTCGTAAACTAATGTTTAGAGATACTTAAACAAATGTGTAGGTGTTTGTTAGAGAACAAGTTCACTGAACTAACTCCATATGCGAAATCTATTTGGAGCATTACTTGTATGTCTATGGATATTATCATTGTGATGATTGTATAAGTGATCTTTTGACTTGAGATCTCTAAAATTATCTTGTATATGGATTGTTATGTTTTGATACTACTTATGACTTGTTTTAGTCAAGGATAGCTCAGTCAGAAGTCATTTGATGTAACATGAATTATATGAAGGTAGTTGAGTGATCAAGATATGATTCATCACCCTAAAGTAATTAGGAGAATGTTTCATTGTTCTCAATTATTATTGATTCAAAAAATCCTTGGCCAAAGTGGAATAACATTTTGTAAATAGTTTACAAATGTCACTAATTGAAGCAATATATAATGGTGGAGAACTAATATGATTGGACTCAAAATGTAGTAGACATTAATTCCATGCTTTAGACATTAATTCCATGCTTTATGTTTAATCAAAACAGTTTATGATGAAAGGATCAAATTACACCAAAAAAATCATAAACAAAAAGGTTAGTCAATAATAATTTGACATTCCTAAATATTTAGGTAGTCATGATGTATTGCTAGACGCCAATCTTGATCTATAGATATAAATTGTTTAATTAAATAATTAAATAATTTTAATTTATCTAATTCTAAATATGATTTATTGTTATAATTTATATCTACTGTCAACATATTTGGGAACTTAATGGGTTACGCATAAAAAAAGGGGTTAAGAGAGCAAAGATATTTTAATCAAGATGGACTTGATTAGAAAGTTTAAGAAATTTTATGATTAAAAATGTGATATTTAATAAATGATGATCAATATGACATATTAGATCTTATTTGGGCATAACTGGTATTTAATTCTAATTATTTGTAATTCTATTTAAAGTTTAATTGAAATTAAATTACTAAAATATCCAAAACCTACTATAAACAGCCTTACCCTCTCTGCAATAGTTTTGCAGAGTTCTCTCAACTCATTTTATAAATATCATTAGAGACTGAACACTTATGTGACTATAGTAGTTAAGATGAGTCAGTTTCATAAACGATTCAAAAGATATGATAAGAAAATGATCAAGCTTTTGAATAAGGTACGTCTTAAGATTCATACTTTATTATAATTTAATTATTAATCATTTTATATAATTTAAAGTGATCTTATTTTCAAGAAATTGTTTCATAATTATTCTACTGCATATGGAATCAGATCCTAACATGATTTTCCAACAAAATGAAAGGTTTTTAGGGACTTGGGGAGAAATTGGATCAGATCCAAGTGAGCTTATATACAACTAAGACATCATATCTCAACTCAAAACCTTAAAGCAATCAGTTATGAGCAACTAGGACATCATATCTCAACCCAAAACCTTAAAATAATGGGTTAGGAGCCCTATGATTGTATATAACTCACTTCATTCTTATGTCTCTTTCTGATATGAGATCATTCCATTTGTATATTTCTAACATCTCTCCTAGATTGTATATAACTCACTTCATCTTTATATCTCTTTTTGATATGAGATTATTTCACTTATGAATTTCCAACATCTCTCCACAAGCTAACCTAACTTTGATACCAATAAAGGTTTTTGAATGGTCTTGAGGAGAAATTGGATTAGAATCAAGTAAGCTCATATACAACTAGGACATTATATCTCAACTCAAAACCTTAAGGCAATATATTATGAGTCTTATCGTTGTATATAACTTAACTTATCTTTATGTCTCCTTCCGATGTGAGATTACTCCATTGTGAATTTTCAACATCTCCCCGCACAAGTATATAACTCACTTCATCTTTATGTCTCTTTCTAATGTGTGATTACTTTACTTATGAAATTCCAACTTCTCCCCCTTACAAGCCAATCTAACTTTGATGCCAATAAAGGTTTTTGAGAGAGTCTGGAGAGAAATTGGACTAGATCTAAGTGAGCTCATATACAATGAGAACATTATATCTTAAACTTAAAACCTTAAGATAACGAGTTATGAGTCTTATTGTTGTATATAACTCATTTTATCCTTATATCTCTTTTTGATATAAGTTTACTCCACTTGTGAATTTCTAACGTATTATTATAAAGATTAAAAAGTATTTCACACGGAGTCATTATAAGGTAGATTATGACATTGTTCTGGATGAAAAATAAAAATCTGGCAACAGTTTATTAATGCTATCCTATCTTAACTTTGTTGGTTTTCCCGCCACTTGGAAAGCAAAATGTGGTACCGAGCTTTTTTGGCAATCTCAACTTCCTTTGCTTGTCCATATATAAACTGCACTATGCAATCAAAGTTGATACTTCTTTTATTAGCCAACGACCGAAGGCTTTTCTTAACCCCTACCCCAACAATTGACAGAAATAAACATCTAGTTTTTGATTCGTAAATACAAAATTTTATTCCAATAATATGGTATTGATTCATTTTCATCCTTAAGAACAAACTATTCATTGAAGTATTTCACAAGCTTAGCAGTGTTTTTGTTTTTGTTGTTCTCTTTTGTGGTACAGGTGATGCTATCATGCTTGATATGTTGGACAGTTTTGTCCTTCCCTATAATATTAGACAACTATTAAATTTATTTTTCGGTTTTTCATTATCGGTTATGTTACATAATTTGATCGAAACGAAGGTAATAAAGTGGGCCAATAAATGATCTAAATTAATGATTCAAAGTGGGAGGAAAATGGATCCCGATTAGTTAGACCAAACCCATATCGAGCTTATGATGAGGAAGCCCGATATAGAAGCTATATATAAAGATTAAGGTCTCCTTTAGCTGCTAATGTAATTCGTAAGTATACGGATCCTTTGACCCGTTAAGAGCACTTATGTCTTAAGAAATTGTACAAAGGCATTGACCGAGTGTCGGTGATTACTTTCTGTGAAGGTGTCGGGAGATTGGAGTTCGATTTGGCCTCGAAAATTGCTTCGGAACAGCGGATGAAACAGAAATTAGGTATTTCACATTTCCTTCTTTTTAACCCTTTTATGAATGATCCGGGACGCGTAATAAGGTCTATCCTATGTGTTACACGTGATATCATAGCGGTTATGTGATCGGGTTGTTAGAAATGAAGGTTTTTTTAGTTTTCATTCATTATGATTTTCATCAGTTTTTGATTCGTTTTTTAGTTTTTTTTTTGCATATATGATTATGTAAAAGTGGTATAAATAAGGCTAGCTATGAAAAATGAGTCAAAACAAGCCAAAAAAGAGTAAAAATTTCAGAATTCCCATAAGGTTGCCCTGGGTCCTTTTTAGGTCAGTTTCCAGGTTGGGGGAATTTTTAAAGTGTTTTGTCAATTTTTCTGGATTTATTACGTTGGTAATTGGATTCCAGAAAAGGCTTTAAAGCATTTTTTAAAGTTAATTTGAGTACATTTTCATACTCAGAACTGTACATAAGGGAGACACTTAAAGTTTTATGTCTTATGTGGTAAGTTCGGTATTTAGGAAACCATGATAGTCACTCTCATTGAGAATTTTTAAATAAAAGTCCCAAATAAGGTTTAAAGATAATTTCTTCATTACTGATATGTGATTAATTGACTGTGCATTTGGTTTTTGCATTTATAACTGATTTTCACAACATTATGACCATATAGAATGTGAGGATGACATAAAGATGTATCCCTTGTGTTTGTGGACTTTCTAGGGTATTGATGAGAATGTAGTCACCAAAGTGGCCTTTCAAGTCAGTATTTTGAATTGTTCTTATCACATGTTGGGGAGATGCCTCTAGTCTTATGTTTGATTATTCTGCCCAAAGGTGTTGGCCTTACATAGGGTTTTGAGATGTTCATAAAGGCATTAGATAAAGCAAAGTCGTTGCTTAAATGATCTATTCACCCAAAGGTGGTAGTGTCATAAGAGTTGATAGTTTGTACTCTGATCGTTTTTACGTGGGGGTCTAATTACATATATTATGTATTTAACCCAAAGGTGTTTCATAATATATGTGATCAGATTCTCAATAGAGATACTACTTTAATGATTTAAGTATCACTGTTATCCTACATTTATACTAATCTTTAAATTATTTTTTCTATTTCACAGTCCTCTTTTCTGTTAATAAAAATGTTGTCATAATTGAGACCTTAAATGGCTTCAATTTTAAGAAGTGGAAGAAGGATGTAGAGTTTGCACTGGAGATGGTTGAAGTCAGTATGACGATGCACATCTTTTCTGTAAACAACAATGCTGTCACAATTGAGACCTTCAATGGTTTCAATTTCAAGAAGTGGAAGAAGGATGTGGAGTTTGCAGTGGAGATGGTTGACGTTAGTATGACGATGCACATCGAGAGACCTTCTCTACTTATAGATATCAGCTCAGAAGCTGATAAAGCAACTATGACGATGTGGAAGTGGTCAAATAGGATGTGCTATTTGACCATCAAAAGGTCGATCCCAGATCATCTGTTGAGTAGATTACCGGATACGACCATATCGAAGGAGTTCATGAATAACATTTCCCAGAGATACAAGGTGTCTTCTCATGCAGAGTAGAGCACCTTGATTAAGGAGCTATTATTCATAAAGTATACAGGAGAAGGAGGCATTCGAGAGTACGTTATCAAGATGGTACACCTTCATACTAGGCTGAAGGCACTTAATGTACCAATTCCTAATAATCTCATAGTACATCAAGCACTAAATACTCTCCCTCGAGAGTTCGAGATGTTGGCTACCTCCTACATCTCTCAGGATAAGGCCTGGGACATAAATGCCTTGATTTTTTGATGTGCTGCAGTGGAGGAGAAGATTAAGAGTTCTCCTCATATAATTATGTTTGCAGCTGGCCAAATGTAAGAGGAAGGCTAAGCCTCAATAGCCTAAAGGTGAGGGTAAGAAACCCAAGCCCTCTTTAAAGATTTAGACTAGACAGTTCAGCATTGCTAAGGGACCATATGACCTAAAGGGTATGAGGTGCTTCTTCTGTAAGAAGAAGGGGCATAGGAAGGCTGATTGTGAGAAGTACAAGCTGTGGAACGTTAAGCAGGAACTGTCAAGTAACTCCTCGGCCTATATGATTCATAAATCTAATATAGCTATAACCACATTAAGTTCTTGGTGGTTAGAAAATGGAGCTTCTAATCATGTTGCTTCCACAATGCAAGGGTTCAGATCTAGGAGAAGGCCAACTAAAGGAGAGGAGAAGCTGATCGTTGGCAACAATGAAGAGGTGGATGTTTTATACGTAGGAGATGTAGGATTAAACCTCGATACGGGGTTTGTATTAGTTTTACGAGACACGTTTTATATACCGCCTTTTAGACCTAACTTGATCTCTGTATCAGTATTGGATAAAGAGGGCTATCATTTTGTATTTGATACTTCAGTTATAAATATTTCTATCAATACAAGACATATCGGAATTGCTTTCTTATCTTACGGATTATATAGAATGTGTCTTACTCCTAATGAAATGTATGCCTCTTTTTATATTGCTGAACCTGTTACTCGAAAGAGAGCCTTCATAAAGGAAATATCGTACATGTTGTGGCATAAACGTCTTCACCACATTTCCAGAGAAAGGGTTGAGAGATTGATAAAGGATAGCATTCTCCCAATTCTGGACTTCAGTGATCTGGAAACATGTATCGATTGTTGTAGGGGTATGTTTACCAAGATAAAGAAAAAAGGGTCAACTCATACTTTTGGTTTATTGGACCTTATACATATAGATGTTAGTGTTCCCTATACAGTCACGTTATGTAATGCTAGATATTGTTTAATGTTTATAGATGATTATTCCTGCTATGGTTATGTGTTCTTGGTTAAGGAAAAGTCTGAAGTTCTTGATAAGTTCAAGATCTTTAAGATTGAGGCAGAGAACTAATTGGGAAAATCAATAAAGATAGTCAGATTTGACAGAGGAGGGGAATACTATAGCAGACATGAGGTTACAGGACAAGAAAAGGTTCCATTTGTCAAGTATTTAGAATTAGTTGGAATAGTGGCTCAGTTCACTATGCCAGGTAGTCCTGAGCAAAATAGTGTGGCTGAAAGGTACAATTGCACCCTAAAGGACATGATGAGGTCAATGCAGAGTAGGACTAACCTATCTGAATACCTTTGGGGCAAAGCTATCAAGACGACATTGTATATCTTGAATAGAGTCTCAAGTAAGTCAGTACCAAAGATGCCTTTTAAACTTTGGGTTGAAAGGAAGCCAAGTCTTGCACATATTGGTGTGTGGGGCTGCCCTACTGAGATAAGGTTATATAATGCTTATGAGAGCAAATTGTAATCTCATTCCATTTGTTGCTATTTGGTGGGTTATCCCGACCACTCTAAGGGCTACAGATTTTACTATACAGAATGAGGGGCCAAAATAGTAGAATCACAGATGACTAAGTTTCTGGAATATGATGTCCATGATGAGGGAGGATCTTCACATCCTTCAGGAGATAGTAGGACGGATACTGTGATTATTTTGTATCCGCTTCTCATACAGTCAGGTTCGATGGATGTAGGTCTAAGTACTATACCTATGTAGGCACAGGAACAGATACCTGTTTAAGAAGAGATTTTTGAGGTACAAGAACCAATGTAGTTGCGCTGATCCACTAGAAAGAGACGACTTGCTATCTCACCATATTATATAGTTTATTTAGGTGAGCAAAACTATGACATAGAACATGTTGTGGATCCAGTCACTTTTACAGAAGTCATTTCTAGATCCCATGTAGATATGTGGTAGGAGGTGATGATGGATGAGATGTAGTCTATGAGATATAATAAGGTATGGGAGCTTGTTGCTTTACCTCAACATTGCAGACCTGTCAGTTGCAAGTGGCTATTTAAGACCAAGAAGGACACACATGGTCAAGTTGAGAGATTTAAAGCGTGTTTGGTTGCTAGGGGATTCAATTAGAGAGAAAGAGTTGACTTCAATGTTACCTTCTCTCCTATATCTTCGAAGGATACATTTAGAGTGATTATGAAAATAGTAGCTCATTATGATATGGAGTTACATCAGATGGACGTTAAGTGTTGGACCCCGATCTTTTAGTGGAATTTAGAAATATTAAATGAAATTGAATAAGTGTTTTTGTTTATGTATTGTGTTTTAGATGAAATTGTGCTTTAAGGAAATCGATGAGAAAAGTTTGACTTTTTGGTCATAGAGAGTTGACTTTTTGATTTAGGTAGAATTAGAGAAAATGATCCGCATGAAAATTGTAGCTTCTGTTGAAAGCTTTCTGTCGCTATAAAGTTTGATATTTTTCAATACCGGGAGTAAAAGTTATGATCGGTAAAAGTTAAGTATTGTTTTGTTTTGTTTTGTGAAAATGTCCATAAGAGTACATTTAGGTGTGCTGTGCTTTGAGG
>JANIHZ010000006.1:10813514-10840843 GCA_027478365.1 Erythroxylum rufum | reverse complement strand
TTGATGAGGTTTTGACCTCATTCGACTTTGTGGAAAACAAAGTTGAAAGATGCTTATACTATAAGGTCAGGGGGAGCAAAGTTGTCTTTCTATTATTGTACGTGGATGATATCTTGCTCGCGTCAAATAATTTGACCATGTTGCATGAGGTAAAGCAACTTTTGGCCAAACACTTTGACATAAAGGATTTAGGTGAAGCATCTTTTGTTCTCGGTATGCAGACTCACCGTGATAGATCTCAACACTCATTGAGCCTCTCACACAGAGCATATATTGAGCGAGTGTTACAAAGGTTTAATATGGCTGATTGTAAACCTGTTGTAACACCTATCTCTCATGGTGAGAGATTATCTTTGGCACAGCGCCCAAAGAATGAAGTTGAGAGAAAAGCTATGAGAAATGTCTCATACTTTAGTGCAGTTGGTAGCCTAATGTATGCCCAGGTATACACTAGATCGGACATTGTATTTATTGTCGGACTGCTAGGTCTATATCTGGCTAACCTAGGTGTGTACCGTTGGAATACAGTTAAGGGAGTGTTGAGATACCTAAAGGGTACCAAGGATTATACTTTGACATACATAAAAGTCAACAATTTAAACCTCACAGGGTATACATACTCTGATTTTGCTATGTATCCAGATGATCACAATTCCACATCGGGGTACATTTTTATGTTGGCAGATGGTGCAGTATCGTGGAAGATTGTCAAGTAGACACTGGTAACTTCCTCGACCATGCATGCATAGTTTGTTGTATGTTATGGAGCTACTATACAGGTGGTTTGACTTAGAAACTTGATTTCTGAGTAGCTTGTAGTAGATTCAATAGCTAGACCCATTTGTTTATATTGTGATAACCTTGTTGCAGTGTTGTTCAGTAACAACAACAAGAATATCATAGGGCTTAAGCATTTGGAGGTCATGCACTTGACCATAAAGAAGTTGATTCAGAAGGGTGACGTTGAAGCTGAGTACATTAGGACTAAGGAGATGTTAGCTGATTCATTTTGCTAAAGGACTTCACCCACTAGTGTTTGTTAGACATGCATCTAGTATAAGCGTGTTAAAGTCCTTAAACAACAGTAGTTAGGGATCATTGTATTTACTCCTTAAAAGTTTGAACATTTTGATGTATTATGACATTATGAATATTTATTAATATAGATGATCATCTTTTTATCCTTAGTAATAACTATTCTTGTGTATAGTCATAATACATATGCAAGTCATAAGATTTGTGTTGATCTTAAGCATTTTAAAGGTCATTGGGCATATATAAAGATTGACTTTGAGCCTATTTCATTTTGACACATACAGTTTAGTATGGATATTCATAAATTTAATATGACATAGGGGATATAAATTTTTAATCCCATAACGGTTCTCTAATGTAGTTTAGCATTCAGCTGGAGAACATAAAGATTTTCTCTTATGCTGTTTAGCATTCAGTGAGAGAAAAAAAAAGTTTTTTGTAATGCTATTTAGCATTCGGTAAGAGAAAACAAGATTTCTTTGCTATAGTTTAGCACATGCAGTTTAGGATAAAGTTGGAGAAATCGAGACCTACAAACGAAGATTATACATTTTAAATCATGCAGGTATCATCTTAGTTTGTCACACTCCATTTTCCTATTCATGTTAGTGAGGTATTAGATATTCATGATTATATTGAACCTGCGTCGCACATGACACATATGTTTGATATTTTTCGGTATCGAAAGCCTTACGGGATGGAATGTTGGACTTTCATTACCTTTGAATCGAATGTTTTAATTTTTAAATTTTGGTACCAATATAGTAGCGTGACTTAACCGATTTTTAAACTATTTTTAAACTTGAGTCAAAACTACAATTAATACTTGCCTAAGGGGGAGAATGTTGGACAATTTTGTCCTTCCCCATAATATTGGACAACTATTAATTGTATTTTTCAGTTTTTCAATAAATTATTAGTTAAATTACGTAATTTGATCCAAACAAAGGTAATAAAGTGGTCTAATAAATGATTTAAATTAATAGGTCGAAGTCAAGGAGAAAAATAGATCTCGATTAGTGTAGACCGGACCCATATCGAGCTTGTAATGGGGAAGTTCGATATGGAAGCTATATATAAAGGTTAAGGTCTCCTTTAGTTGTTGATGTAATTTGTAAGCATACGGATCCTTTGATTCGTTAAGAGTGCTTACATCTTAAGAAAACTGTAGAAAGACGTTAATTAAGTGTCGATGATTACTTTTCGTGAAGGTACAGGAAGATTGGAGCTTATTTTGGCCTCGAAATTTGCTTCGTAACATCGGATAGAACCAAAATCAGGTATTCTACATTTCCTTCGTTTTTAACCCTTTCATGAACAATCTGGGACACGTAATAAGGTTTATCCTAAGTGTTACATGATAGTGATTAAAGGCTAATAAATCATACATACAACATATGAAATGAATTTATAGAGCGCACAGTAGGTCCGTGACATGTGTAGTAGTAGCTTTTCTTAGAGCTCTTAATCTTAGAACTTTTACGTTTTTTGGTTAATGAAAATAGGGTCCAACCCGATTCATATTATGTCCCTTTGTACAATAAGAAAGACTGAATTATGTCATTCATATTGAAGGCTATGCCCTATTAAAAATTACACTAATAATTCAAGTATATGCCATATATTGCAATTGGGTCCTCGTTGGAAAACCTTTTGATTGGATAGTAAAGCAAATTAGACCATGAATAATTGGAAGGGAAGACCATTTGATTTATTGTGGGATGTTCAGCTTTGACTCTTATTGGACCTACACTCATGCATCTCAGTCAGCAGCATAATGGGCTGCTTGTAGAAATGAAAACAATGGGTCCCACTCCCCTGAATCAGAACCACACGGTACGTGTTGGGCATCGAGACTTGTAAAATGGTTCTTTTTCAATTTACGAATAGGCCAAACAAAAGTTCATAGTTTTGCAGAGTTTTGTCAACTCATTCTATAAATATCATTAGAGACTGAACACTTATGCGACTACAGTAGTTAAGATGAGTCAGTTTCATAAACGATTCAAGAGATACGATAAGAAAAGGATCAAGCTTTTGAACAAGGTACTAATTAAGATTCATACTGTATTATAATTTAATTGTTAATCATTTTATATAATTTAAAGTGATCTTATTTTCAAGAAATTAAAATAAGAAAAGTTTCATAATTATTATACTACATGTGGGATCAAATCCTGACATGATTTTCCAACAAAATGAAAGTTTTTTAAGGGACTTGGGGAGAAATTAGATCGGATCCAAGTGAGCTTATATACAACCAAGAAATCATATCTTAACTCAAAACCTTAAAGCAATCAGTTATGAGCAACCAGGACATCATATCTCAATCTAAAACCTTAAAGCAATGGGTTAGGAGCCCTATGATTGTATATAACTCACTTCATTCTTATGTCTCTTTTTGATATGAGATCATTCCATTTGTGAATTTCTAACGACTCTCCCTAGATTGTATATAACTCACTTCATCTTTATATCTCTTTTTGATATGAGATTATTTCACTTGTGAATTTCCATCATCTCTCCCTCATAAGCCAACCTAACTCTGATACCAATGAAGGTTTTTGAGAGGACTTGAGGAGAAATTGGATTAGATTCAAGTAAGCTTATAACAATTAGGACATTATAGCTCAACTCAAAACTTTAAGGCAACATATTATGAGTCTTATTGTTGTATATAACTTAATTCATCTTTATGTCTCTTTCCGATGTGAGGTTTCTCTATTGTGAATTTTCAACATCTCCCCTCACAAGTATATAACTTACTTCATCTTTATATCTCTTTCTAATGTGTGATTACTTTACTTATGAAATTCCAACATCGCCCCCTTACAAGCCAATCTAACTTTTTTTTTTTTTGGTTTCTTACGGGGTGTTCTAGGAGGGTCTCAATTATGAGAAGACACCTTAAAACCATTCACACCCAGACTAATCCTCGCTCGACCCAGGTAGGTCCCTTGTGAGAGACAAAACTCTGACCCTAAATTTTAAACTTTGATACCAATAAAATTTTTTGAGAGAGTTTGAAGAGAAATTGGGTTTAATCTAAGTGAGCTCGTATATAATGAGAATATTATATCTTAAGCTAAAATCTTAAGATAATAAGTTGTGAGTCTTATCATTGTACATAACTCATTTTGTCCTTATATCTATTTTCAATGTAAGTTTACTCCAATCGTGAATTTCTAACCTATTAGCATAAAGATTAAAAAGTATTTCACACGGAGTCATTGTAAGGTAGATTATGACATTGTTCTGGAAGAAAAATAAAAGTCTGGCAAGTTTATTAATGCTGTCCTATCTTAACTTTTGTTAGTTTTTCCGCCACTTGGAAAGAAAAACGTGGTACCGAGCTTTTTTGGCAATCTCAACTTCCTTTGCTTATCCATATATAAAACGCACTACGCAATCAAAGTCGATGCTTCTTTTATCAGCCAACGACCGAAGGCTTTTCTCATCCCCTATCCCAACAATTGACAGAAATAAACCTCTAGTTTTTGATCCGTAAATACGAAAGTTTATTCCAATAATATGGTTTTGATTCGTTTTCATCCGTAAGAACAAACTATTCATTGAAGTATTTCACATGCTTGTCAGTGTTTTTGTTTTTGTTGCTCTCTTTTTGGGTACAGGTGATGCTATCGTGCTTGACAGTGATTAAAGACTAATAAATCTTACATACAGCATGTGAGATGAATTTATAGAGCGCACAGTAGGTCCGTGACATGTGTAGTAGTAGCTTTTCTTAGAGCTCTTAAGTCTTAGAACTTTTACGTTTTTTGGTCACAGAAAATAGGGTCCAACCCGATTCATATTAAGACCCTTTCTTATTCATGTCATTCATATTGAAGGCTATGCGCTGTTAAAAATTATACCGATAATTCAAGTATATGCCATATGTTGCAATTGGGTCCTCGTTGGAAAACCTTTTGACGGGATAGTAAAGCAAGTTAGACATTGAATAATTGGAAGGGAAGACCACTTGATTTACTGTGGGATGGTCAGCTTTGACTCCTAGTGGACCCACACACACGCGTCTCAGTCAGCAACATAATGGGCTGCTCGTAGAAATGAAAACAATGGGTCCCACTCCCCTGAATCAGAACCACACGGTGTGTGTTGGGCATCGAGACTTGGAAAATGGTTCTTTTTCAGTTTGCGAACAGGCCAAACACAAATCCATAGGGTTTAGAGGATTCTACCAATTATTGTCCTCTTAAGTGAAAGTAAGGAAAGACAAACGAAATATCCAACGACACAAGGCTTGCTTGTTGACGCGCGTGAATTCACTCCCCAGAGTGTCAATGGAACTTCAGCCTCAAACAGCCCAAGGATAAAGGAAAGTGTTCTTACGCGCTCGTGATGGATTAAAACTTACCTTTTGAGGTTCTAGATGAATGACATTATCCACGTGTTCTTAGATGTGTGAATTAGATTCAAGTCATCATCGGCGGCCTGACTTGTGATATTATTTATTATAAAGAAATGGTGTCCTTATCGGCGGTACTTTCATATTAAATATACTGTAGATGAGAGAAATCCAGTTTGGAATCTCCTAATTTAAGTTTAATACAGATATTTGCTTGGAATATTACATATTATAAGTGAGTCTATCATAATTTATCTCTTTATTAAGTAATTTAAAAATGTGTATTATCAAATTGTTTTCAAACCTTGCGTTTTAACAATATTTCCGATAAGTGTTGATGATTAGGAGCAAATATAGTTAATTAAGGAGCTGTTTTCCGAGAAACATAATATAATAGGATGTTATATCCATTTGAACACGACAAGTCACGCGCAGAAGTGGAAAAAAAAGGGAAAGGAACATTCCTTGCAAGGGAAGCAATGAAAGCAAAACATGTTGGATTATCAAATCATTTTCATTGTTTAAGTACATCTCACTAATTATAAGCTCCTCGGGATATCAATATCATACTTCTAATGTTATAAATTCATTTTTGTCATTTGAAAGGCAAGTAGCACCTGAAAATGTGCGTGTTCTTTTTCATAAAAACCTTGTAGTTGGGAAGTAGTCGAAGATTCATTTTGTACTTTCCTCATGCTTAAGTATACTAGTTCCACATTTTGTTCTTTCTCAAATCAACCAAACAAATAGACAAGTGTTATTTCCCAAAAAAAGATATTCTACCATGCTCGTTCACTTTCGATCGTTCTTTACATTGTTGTATGCCCGTGTCAGTTTCTTCCTGGATGTATCATTTCGCGACAATGAAACTATTATCATTGGAATTACTGTAAATGATGTTTCATTAAAGCTTTTTGTCTTATTTAAAGTCGTAATTACATAGCAAGTATTTTCTATCCTGTAGTAATAGAGGAAGTGAAAAAGAAAAAGGTAATTTTGGTTCTCCCAGTCAAAAAACGTAAAAACACTTGCGTCTACTACTGTTACTATGAAACTAATGAAAAAGAAAAAGAAAAAGTATTTCTTAGATCGGATAGTATAAATAAGCACGAAGACAAGTAACAACCCTGTAATAACACAGCATCAACCAGATCTGCACATCCGGCAATGTGAACGCCAACCGTCTTGGTTAAATGGCAATATCTTGTCCTAACATTACCACTTTCTCTCTTCTTTGACTAAATCGAACCACCCCAAATTCCACCCTTTCTCTCTGGTACACCGGCCACCATGTCAACGGCTTCATACTCCCATCGTCGCAACCTTCCCCTGTTTCTTCTCTGTTTGCTCTGTCTCTTCTCTGGGACTCGGTCCGACGAGCTTCAAATACTATTGCATCTCAAAACCGCAGTTCAAAATCTAGACACCAAAGTGTTTGATTCTTGGCGTGCTAATAATCCAGTTTGCAACTTCACAGGAATCACTTGTAATTCTCGCAATTCAGTCAAGGAAATTGAGCTATCTCATCAGAACTTGATCGGAGTCCTTCCGCTCGATTCAATATGCCAGCTTCAATTCTTGGAGAAACTTTCTCTGGGTTTCAATTCTTTGTACGGGAAGATCACTGCTGATTTGAATAAGTGCACCAACTTACAGTATCTGAATCTGGGAAACAACATGTTCGATGGAAATTTTCCTGACATATCATCTCTCAGTCAATTACAGCACCTGTACCTAAACCTAAGTGGCCTTTCTGGTAAATTTCCATGGAAGTCACTGGAAAACATGACGAGTCTTATAACGTTGAGTTTAGGAGACAATCCGTTCCCACGAACTCCATTTCCTAATGAGATCCTGAAGCTAACCAAACTTAAATGGCTATACTTGTCGAATTGCAGTATCGAAGGAACAATCCCACCTGGCATCGGAGACCTCACCGAGCTCGTAAATTTGGAGCTTTCTGATAATTATATCTCTGGAGAGATTCCTTCAGAGATAGGAAAACTAAAAAATCTTTGGCAGCTTGAGTTGTACAACAACAACCTGACGGGAAAGTTGCCAATCGGGCTTGGAAACCTAACAAAGCTGGAAAATTTCGATGCTTCTACTAACTATCTTGAAGGAGACTTGTCTGAATTACGGTTCTTGACTAATCTAGTGACTCTGCAACTATTTGAAAACGAGCTTTCTGGGGAAATACCAGCAGAATTCGGCGAGTTCAAGAAACTTGTAAATCTCTCTCTGTATACCAATAAGCTAAACGGGTCTCTCCCTCCACAACTTGGCTCTTGGTCCAAATTCGATTTCATAGATGTGTCAGAGAATTACTTAACAGGTCCTATCCCACCAGATATGTGCAAACAAGGGACTATGACGGGACTTCTCATGCTTCAAAACAATCTCACCGGTGATATTCCCGCTAGTTACGAGAATTGTGCCACCTTGCAGAGGTTCAGGGTTAGCAGCAACTCACTTACTGGGAATTTTCCCTCTGGAATCTGCGGATTGCCTGAGTTGACGATAATTGATATCGAGTTCAACCTTATTGAAGGTACAATAACGCCAGATATTGGGAAGGCAAAAGCTCTTGCGGATCTGTGGCTTGGAAACAATCGCTTGTCCGGTGAAATACCAAAGGAGATATCTCAAGCTACGTTGTTGCACAAGGTGAAGTTAAATGACAATCAGTTCTCAGGTAGAATTCCTGAGACTATTGGTGAGCTGAAGCATTTAGGTAGCCTTTATTTGCAGAATAATATGTTCTCTGGTTCAATACCAAAGTCGTTGGGCTCTTGTGATGCTCTGAGCGACATGAACTTCGCTCATAATTCATTTTCTGGGGATATCCCATCATCTTTAGGATCATTACGTACTATAAATTCCATGAACCTGTCGGAGAATCAGCTCACAGGTCCAATCCCGGATAGCTTGTCATCTTTGAGACTAAGCCTGCTTGATCTTTCCCGCAACAGATTAACTGGTCGGATACCTGAATCTCTCTCAATTGAAGCTTACAATGGTAGTTTTGCTGAAAATCCTGGTCTCTGCAGCGAAACAATCAGCTCCTTTAACCGATGCTTGCCTGAATCTGGGATGCCAAGAAATATCCGAACGCTGATTCTTTGCTTTGCTATAGGTTCAATGGTCCTGCTTGTCTCACTTGCTTGCTTTTTGTACTCAAAGAGGAGAGAAAAGGGTCATGAATGTTCCCTAAAGGAAGATTCATGGGATGTAAAGTCCTTCCATGTGTTGAGTTTTAGCGAGGATGAAATTCTTGATTCGATCAAACAAGACAATCTAATTGGAAAAGGAGGGTCAGGAAACGTGTACAAAGTATCACTTGCAAATGGTAAAGAACTTGCTGTGAAACATATTTGGAATACGGATTGTGGCGGCAGGAAAAACACCTGGAGCAGTACCCCAATGATCAGCAAAAGTGGAGGGAAGTCCAAAGAATTTGATGCAGAGGTGGAGACCTTGAGCTCAATAAGGCATGTAAACGTGGTCAAGCTGTTTTGTAGCATTGCCAGTGAGGACTCAAGCCTGTTGGTATACGAGTACTTGCCTAATGGAAGCTTATGGGATAGGCTCCATACCTCGAGAAAAATGGAGCTGGACTGGGAAACCAGATATGAGATTGCTTTAGGAGCGGCTAAAGGGTTGGAGTACCTGCACCATGGATGTGAAAAGCCAGTAATTCACAGGGATGTGAAGTCGAGTAACATTTTATTGGACGAGTTTTTGAAGCCCAGAATTGCTGATTTTGGACTTGCCAAGATTCTTCAAGTCAATAGTGGCAAGGATTCCACTCAAGTAATTGCTGGAACACATGGTTATATAGCTCCTGGTAAGTTTATTTTACCTGTTATTATTTTCTTCTAGTGTTCCTAGCGTAGAATCTTTGGTAGTTTTTAGGATTGCTCAATTAATAATATGATTTTGCAGAATATGGATACACCTGCAAAGTGAATGAGAAGAGTGATGTCTACAGCTTTGGAGTGGTACTAATGGAGTTGGTGAGTGGAAAGAGGCCGATAGAGCCAGAGTTTGGAGACAACAAAGACATAGTTGATTGGGTATCCAGCAAATTGAAGAATAAAGAGGAAGTCTTTAGCATATTAGACTCAAGATTTCCCGATGCTTTCAAGGAAGATGCCATCAGTGTATTGAGAATTGCAATTCTCTGCACTGCAAGACTTCCCACAATGAGACCTACCATGAGAAGCGTGGTCCAAATGCTGGAAGATGCTCAACCTTGTAAGCTGGTCAGTATTGTTATCAGTAAGGCTGATAATAATCACAAAAGCAAGAGGATGGAGACAGAGAAGTTCAATCCACATCCTAATGACTCCTCATTTGGTTAAGGCACTTGTAAACTATTAACTAGTCTCTGCAAGTTTTCCAATTTACAACCTCTTGAATAAGCATGGACGCATGACTGAGTACAGTAAGTAGTTGAGACAGAAGGGAATGCAAAAAATCCAGTAATCATGTGGCCTTTTTGTTCTAAAACACAACCAGATAAAAGTCATGTAAGCATCAATTGAGATGATCCATCTTGAATAATAAGATGATAATGTGGAAAGTCCGATTGCTTGTTTGTTTATATTGGCTCACTCCTAATCAGATTCTAAAATAAGATGAATTGTTTTTGCTGCTACCGCATTACTGAGAAGTTCACCTAATTTTACCATTTGTCATCAACCAGAGAGAACTAACCAAGGACCAGAAACGTTGACCTCCTACAGGGTGGTCAAGTTGGTAGAGGGAACTCTTTAAAAGCCTTTTGGAAGACCATTCTTTAAGAATTCGTACATAAATTCCACACATACATGTTGACGATATTATAGAGGTGATAATGATAATATATGTTGTAATGATAATATACGTTATAATCAATGTAAACATATTTAGCCACTAATTAGGTTTTTTAATTTAATTTTAAGTTTTCTTTCTTATTTAAGTTTTTTTAACTAGTCTAATACTTTTGTGTATAAATAGAACTATCCTTTCTATTATAATACATACATTGTATGACATAATTAATTCTCTGTCACTTTTTTTTGGTATCAGAGATGATCTTTATGATGTTGTTTTGATTTCTAGATATAGGTTTTTTTGGTTGCTGTCTAGTGATTCTTACACCTTCTTTGATTAATTTTATTCTTGCTAATCCTTTTTCCTTTTGTTACATTAATCTTCACTGTACACAAGATTTATTGTTCAGTTTCTTTTTGAGCATATTCTTCTCATCAACATAACTCCAACTTCGGTGACCGGACTTTTATTGGAGCCTCCATGCACCTGTACGTGCTACCTGAAGTTGCTACCTTCTAGGTCACTCATCTATATGTTGCAGGCACTGAGACCGTGTGTATGCACCATATCAGCATCTTGCATCCAATTACAAAGGATCACGTTGGTGATTCCTCTCCTAGTTGACCTAGTTAAACTGAACTAATATAGATAATTTTGACTAGCAAGTTCAATATTTTTTTTTGGCTAGTTTTCTTGCAATCTAGATCTACTCCTAAGGTTTTTTTGGCCATCCTAGATTTATTTTGGAGGTATGTTTTCTCAAATTTCATTTCTATCTCTTAGTTTCAGGTTTGAACACCTTATTTTCTATACTATATTTTTTTAGTTCCCATAACTGCTTTATGTAATTATCACTTTATCACCCATCCTATTACTGTTATTTTTAATGGCTAAAATTATGATTTATGGGCTCAAGAGATGTATAATTTTATGAAAAGAAGACTTCTTTGGTGAATTGTTTATGGTCAATTTACCAAACTCATCCAATATGATGATGATAAAAAAAATAAGTTCACTAAGAGGATGATTAATAGGATATGAAAAATCATCAGATCTTAACTTGGTTTTGCAACACATTTCAACATAGTATTAAGTTAAAAATTTTGTCATTCTGACTATGATAAAGATGTTTGGGATTTCCTATAGACATTTTATATAATTTTGAATGATATTCGTCAATAACAGGTTTATCATCACATTTATTATATACATCAACAACATAATCAGACCATTAATAGTTGTGATATAGTTTGCCCTGATATAACCTCTACAAAAATTTATGTTGGCTTTCATATGGTAATATGTATGTCATTTACTTATAACTATTTGTATTAATTTGGAGTTAATTAGTGTTGCTTTTCTTCATTGCATTCTACTACCTAAACTTGACATAACTATTTGAGAAGTACTCTTAGAGGGAATTTGATTTAGTACTCTCAGTGCCAAGTAATCTATCCCTTTTACAGATGTGGTACTTGTTGCTTCTTTTACTACTTTCATCTCTACTTCTTTTAAGGGATTTTGCAGATATTGTAAAAAGTATAGGCACTATATTCCTTTTTTCCCAAACTTGAAGTTAAAAACAAGAATTATGGTTAAGATAATATAACAAAATCTCATAATAATCTTGATCTTTGAGTAATTTTACTATTGTTGCTACCACTAAGGGTTTTACTTCTAAAGATACTTCTCATTTTTTCTTGAAGGAAATTTAGGCTATTCTTTAATAGATACAACTTAATTATTGTACTATTACTCCAATCTTTTCTGTCACTCTCAGTTTAGTTCTTTGATTCTATCTATTATAGTCATGTAACCTTTGAGTTATTTAGTTCTTTTTTCACTCCCTCTCATATAACAATTGTTCGTAACGCTGAAAATTCTATTTTACATATTCAACATGTAGGTAATATTTCTAAATCTCATTTATCCTTTTTTGATGTCTTTTATATGCAAAAAATATCTCTTAATCTTATTTCTATTGATCTATTATATGAACTTGGTATTAATGTAACCTTTTAAAGCCATGATTGTAGTATGCATGATTAACAAGAAGGTAACAGTCTTAACACATGGCAAAAAGTTAGCCTTTTGCTTGAGCTAGTTGCCATCCATAGTTACTGTTGCTAATAGTTCTTCTAATATTTGGCACTTGCATATTGGTTATGTTTCCTCTTCTAAATTATGATCTTTGATTTCTAGTGGATGTCTAGGATCTGATAAATATGATCAATTTGATTGTATTTCATGTAAATTTTCAAAACATCATGCTTTTCCGATTAATATTAGTTATGTCTTCTGTACCATTTGATCTCATTCATTATGATATTTGAGGTCCTGATCCTAATGCTATCATGGGCGGTTCTTGAATTTTTTAATCTTTATTAATGATTATTTTCACTGTAAAAAGATTTATCTGATAAAAAATCATTACGAGTTACCTTCAGTTTTTAGGGTTTAGGGTCAATTTCTATTCAATTTGCTAATATGATTAAAACTCAATTTTCTTACAATAAAAAAATAATGCTATGGAATACTAAGACATTTCACTTTGTTAATCTTTTGCTAGTTATGAAACTGTTATCCAAAGTTTCTGTCTTGGTACCTTTTAACAAAAATGGTTGTGTAGAACATAAACATATGCATACTCTGGAAATTGTTTGATCTCTCATTATATCATCTTCTTATTTTAAATTTCTCTTATACAAATTTATATAATTAATCATATCCCTTCTACTGAAATTAATAACACTTCTCTTTATAAATGTTTCTATATTTATTTTCCTAATTATCACAATTTTTAAGTTTTTGGCTCTGTATGTTTTATCCATATTCAATCACATAAGTTCACTAAATTAGAATCTCAACTCTAATTATATTGTTTCTTGGGATATGGCATTGAACATAAGGTTTATTGGGGTTGAGATCCTCTTTCTTAGCATCTTCGTACTATTTGTAACGTCATTTTTTTAGGAACATAAGATGTTTTCTTCTTTATCTATCTTTAAATTCACTCAATCTCTTACCTTCTTTATTAATCATACTATTATTTTATTTCTTGATGATTCTTTTGCGGGTATAGATTGCTCAACAAATTTTAATCCACCTCTACTCGCGCTTGATAATCTTCCTTTTGTGGATCCTTAACGTGATTGTTATACTGTTTAGTCTTTTTTTGATCCTCCACTTCTCCGTAATTCTTGTATAAGTCAACATAACATAACTCTTTATAATTACCATGCATCATTATTCTATAATTATATATTAATGACATAATCATTATTAGTGATGATACATACGTTATTCTTGGGTCTTGAGATTATTTTTTATTCTACAGGGTATCACTTATCTCAAATCAAGTATGCTACTGATCTTATCTCTCCTGCAGGTCTTATTAATGATAAAATTATCAGCACTCCTATTAATGATAATGCTCATTTTTATGCTTTTGATGGCTTTCCTCTTCCTAACATTACTTTTTATTATTTGCTTGGTCTTATTTATCTTACTATTTTTCATCCTAATATTACTTATTATATTCATATTATTAACTAGTTCATGATAGTGCCTCACACCACTTACTATGTAGCTTTTCGTTGTATTCTTTATTACATCAAAGGTATCCTATTTCATGGTCTTCATTACTCGAACTCATCTTCTCTTTGATTACAAGGTTATTCAACTATTGATTGGGCTTATGACCCTACAAACAATTGATTTACTACTTGTTGCTTCTTGCTTGGTGATTCACTTATCTCTTGGTGTAGTAAGAAGTAAACAATTATCTCTTCATCCAACATTAAAGCTGAATATCGATTGCTTACTTATACTACTTCTAACCTTCTATAGCTTTGCTAATTACTTCAAAATATGGACATTTTGCTTTCTTTTGCTATGATAGCATGCATAAAGTACACACATTTCATATTAATTCTCTATATATTAATTGAAAAATGCTTGTAATTATGGATTATAATTATATACTTTGCATTTTGTGGAGGAGATTGGAGATTTGGATTAAAATAAGCTTAAAGATGGCAATTTAGCAAGAAGGAATAATATCACAAATTTAGAAAAAGATTAAAGGACTACAGAAGAAAAGTTCTAAAAGAGAACATAAGGCATTCCTACGCCTTAATCAATATGACTACTCCAGAATTTAACATGATTAAATTGATGAGACCCATCTAAAGTCAGTGGATCCTAGTTATTTCTACCCCTGTTTTGGTCTATTAAAAAGTTTTGAATAAGAAGCACTTGTTTTTGGTAGGATAATCCCAATCAAAGAGGGATTCGTTAGATTTATTTTTGAAAACATAGGATTTTGGAATTATTTATAGGAAGGAGGTGCAAAAGGGAATGACATGTCTCTATATCAACTTGGTTCTTCTTCTTAGAATAGTTCTTTATTTTGCTTTTATGATGTCATTTAAAACTATGTGCAACTAAACTCTCTTTTTTTAGCCACATTTTAATTGAAGTTTGATTCTTTAAGTATTGTGAGATTTAATTATTCTTTTTTACTCTTTTATTCTTTAGTGTTTATATATTTTCTAAGATTATTAATATTATTGTTTTATTTGATTAATACAAAAGGCTTATTGTTCAATTATCAAAATAATATATTGTAAATTAGAGTGATTAAATCCATAATTGTTTGATTGTTCTAATGCTTAATGGTGAAATAGTATGATTCAATAAAAGATATTATACTCATGTTATATGGATTACAATTTAGTTTATATAAATTAAGCTTATGTGTTTATTTAATAGAATTAGTGTTCTCTCCAGTTTTTAATGTTGTCAATAGATTAATTCGTAAGAGCTTGTTTAGGGTTATTTTTTGATAAGATAATTAATCAAAGAGCTTGTTTTGGTTAATGAGGAAGTAAAAAGAGATAAGTTGCTAGAGCTTATTAAAAACCATTACCGGTTTATTAAAAACTAAAAGGGTTTATCTTTGCATTAATGATCAATTCAAAGAATTAATATTGAAATTATATTTTGTGCTAATTGTTTGTTTTCATTTCATTTCATTAAATTGCATTCTTGATTAGTTTTTGTCTTTGCTTTTAATCTATTGTAAATTATATTTTAAAATATCCCATCCTTTATTTTGTTTTGTTTATTTAACAAAAGGGATATATTCATTGGAGTTGATACTTGCCAAATTTTGACGCCACTGTTGAGGATTGGTGTCAAAACAAATTTATTTTTTTTATGTCTTGAAATTCTTGTATAGGTGAACTTAAATATGATCCTGAGATTGAGAAAAAAAAAAACTAGGAGATTAAGGACGAAAACCAAATTACTTGATAAGAAAAGCAACTTCCTCTTTATATCTCGAATTAGAACCAACACTTGATTAGATAGAATCCTCTAATAATTCCAAGGTTGAAGCAACAATGACTAATTAAGAGAGAACCTTAAGAGAACCAACATCACCATATTTGATTAAAAAAACTTTTTGCATCGAATATCCAAACTAGATTGTAAGTTTTGAGCTTAATTTTGGATCAATTCATCTAGTAGCTACCTTTTGTGGCTCTGAAAATGAAAAAGCTCATAAGTATTTGAACGAATTTTATGAGGTATGCTTAAGTCTATAACCACAAGACATACTCGAGGATCAAATTAAATATTGAATATTTTATTTGGATCCTGGGTGCATTATTACATGGATAGATATGAAAAAAAAATTGTTGAAAAATTCTTCCCTACCTAAAGAGCTACCAACATAAGAAGGGAAATTTGTTGAATAAAGAAAAAAGATGTTGAGACCCTTCATTAACATTAGGAAAGATTAAAGAAATTATGTGCAAGCTCCCCTCCATATATGATTTATAAACAATGCCTTATTTAATGATTTTATAAAGGATTGATACCAATATAAATAAGGATGATGGATGCATCTATTGGAGGTGTTATAGTGAATAAAACTCCTTAAACCGCTAAATATTTAATCTCCACCATAGTTGCCAATTATGAATAGCTTGGATTTAAATAAGATTCATCTTTAAAAAGAATAAATAACGTAAATTTGTCTAATCTTAAACAAAAAATTTCTAATTTAGCCCCTCTTGTTTATCAAATGGCCATGAGAAAGATGCAACAAGCCAAAGCTTATGGGATTTGTGCTGCTTCTTACCAGCTAATCGTCATGTGCCTAATATTAAGATGACACTCAAGAGCAAACCAATATGGTTGGAGGATTTATAGGTCCACTATAAAGGAAATATAATCAACATTTATAACCTAGGATAGGGGGATCAGCCAACCTTAGTTATGGAGCAAGACCATCAGATTTTCAAAATTTTCAAAGTCAACTAGCTGGTCCACTATAATAGTTGACCTCAAAGCCAAATATCTCTTAAAGATATGGTTAAAGCACTCATTATTAACTTACAACAATTTCAAAATGAGACAAAAATCAAGTATCCAAAATTTAGAAAATCAAATTAGTCAATTGGCATCATTGAATAGTAGATTAGAGAATCAAGGTAAGTTACGTTCACAACCCATGTCAATTTGAAACAAAATGCAATTGCAATCACCCTATGAAGTGAGAAAAAGTTAAAGGAAACTAGAAGAATTCTAAGAATAACTTGTGGACACGCTTAGAAGAGGAGACAAGAAAAGAAGTGATAACTCCCCAACAATAATCTAATTAGTCTAAAGTGAGCAGTGATGAATAACTAAGAGCATTAGTGGCTAAACCTCCCTTCACTGAAAGATTTTCCAAATCTAAGAAAAGGAGGAGGAGAAGGAAATTCTTGAGACCTTTTAAAAGACAAAGGAAAACATTCATTTGCTTAATGTAATAAAACAAGTACCTAGCTATGTAAAATTTCTTAAAGAATTATACACCGATAAAGGCAAACTAAAAGGAAATAAAGGGTAAGTCTGGGGGAGAATGTGTCAGCTATTCTCCAATTGAAACTACCCTAAGTTCGAAGGCCCAGGTACATTTACTATCCTATATATGATTAGAAATGTTGGAATTAAAAAAGCTATGTGTGATTTTAATTAGTTTCATGCTTTTTTCTATTTATGAATATTGGAAAAGAGACAAGTATGGTTATCCAACTTGCTGATAAAATTGTTATGTACCCTATGGGAGTCTTAGAGGATTTTTTTAGTGCAATTTAATAAATTGGTTTCTCCTATTGACTTTTGTGTACTTGATATGAAAGAAGATAATTCACCTAAACTCTACATATGTTTTACTAGGGAGGATATTTCTTAAGACAGTTATAATGAAGACTAATGTGTACAATGGTGCACTATCCATAGAATTTGATAAAGAAATTATTAATTTTAATATTTATGTTACCATAAGATACCTTAATGATGTGTCATCTATCTTTAATGTAGATATTATTGACCTTTTAGTGTATGATTGTTTATGTTAGATGATAAGGACAATTTAAAGGTCACACTTGGCAATAGACTCACTATAAAAAGATTTGTAGAATTTGGAGAAAGATATTATCATCGTATCTAATATTCAAGATGTAGTCTTTGAACTAGAATCCCTTAAACCCAAAAGGTATGGTGTTGTTAATGTTGAATTACCACAATCTTACGAAAAACTTCTTCCTTTTATCTTATAGGAACTAAAATTGGAATTGAAACCCTTGACTTATCATTTGAAGTCTGTGTTTTTAGAAGAGAGTGAGACCCTTTTTAGTGATAATCTTTAGTAAATTCATGACATTGGAGGAGGAAAAGTTGATCTGTGTGCTTAGATAATTTAAAGAGGCCATCAATTAGGCAATAGTTGATATTGAATGATAAATTCTATCTATTTGTATGCAACAATTATTGATGGAAGAATGCTACAAATCTTTATGAGAAGCTCAATGTAGATTAAATCCAACTATGATGGAAGTGGTGAAAAAGGAGATTTTGAAACTTATTAATGCATATATTATCTATCTAATCTTTAATAGTAAATGGGGGTAAGTGTTGTTTATATTGTTTAAAAGAAAACATGTGTACTTGTGATAAAGAATCCTAATGGTGCGTTAGTTCCTACTTGTGTTCAAAATGGATAACATGTTTATTTAGATTATAGGAAGTTAATGTTGCAATTAAAAAACATCAATTTTTACTTTCATTTATAAATCAAATTCTAGAATGTTTAGATGGTTGTTATCACTTTTATTATCTTAATGGTTATTCATGTTTTTATGAAATTCTAGTTATGCTAGAAGACTAAGAGAAATCCACCTTCACATGCTCGTTTGGTACTTTTGTGTATTGGTGTATGCCATTTAGACTTTTCAATACACCTGCCACCTTTTAAAGATGTATGGTAAGCATCTGTTTAGATTATGTTGAGAAACTCATTAAAGTATTTATAAAAGATTTCATTATCTATGAATTCTTTTAATGAATGTTTGGTTAATGTAACTGAAATCCTTGAAATATTGTATACAAAAAAAACTTGTTCTTAATTATGAAAAATGCCACTTTATAGTTGATCAAAGCATTATTTTAAGACATATTGTGTGCCTTAGGGGAATAGAAGTAGAAAAGGCAAAGATATATGTGATTAAATCCTTGCCTTACCTTGTAAGTGTATGAGAAGTTCTTTTTTTTTCTTAGTTTTGTAAGCTTTTATTGATGCTTTATCAAAGTCTTTTTTGAGATTGCTCAACCCTTATATAGATTATTGTAAAAAGAAGTGGCATTTGAGTTTAATGATGTATGTAAAACAAAATTTGACAAGATGAAGGACTTACTAACTTTTGCACCTATAATTCAACCACCAAATTGGAATCTTCCTTCCAAAATTATGCGTGATATGAGTAGCTATGATGTTGGTGATGTTCTTTGATAAGAAGTTGGAACGCTTCTTATGTTATCCATTATGCTTTAAGAAAACTTGATAGTGCGCAAAGCAACTACACCACCATGGAGAAAAAAACTTCTAGCTATTGTTTTTGTTCTAGAAAAGTTACGTCTATATTTTCTTTCCATTAAAGTAATTGTTTATTCTCATCATACGATCCTCAAGTATCTTCTCTCAAAGAAAGAGGCAAAGTTAAGAATCATTTAATGGATACTCTTATTATAAGAGTTTGACTTGACAATACATGATAAGAAAGGTGAAAAATTTAATAGCCGACTATCTCAACAAATTGATCATAAATTGTGCTCTAGATGGGTGGGACCTTTCATAGTTACTAATGTATTTCCTTATAGTGCAGTTAAAATATAGTCTCTTTTAAGGTTAATAACGACCATTTCAAATACAGATGTATCATTTTAGAATGCCTAAATTATTAAATGTGAGGAACCATTATACCTAGCCAAAGACATTAAAGGAAGGTGCTAATTAGGAGGCAACTCAATATTTTTTCTTTTAGCAAATTTCTTTTATTTATATTTTGTATATCTTGTATTTTTTGTAGATTACATTACTCTATTTTATTTTAGGGGTAAAGAATATACTTAATAGAGCAAGGACACAGTTTACATATGCAACATTCAAAAAAAGTTGTAAAACATCAAGCAACAGTTATTAAATATGGTGTACCTATGTCTTATTTCCAAATCATTGAACATGATCTTCTTAAATCAGACATTCCAACATCCTACAACAGGATTGTTTTTGACTCAGGAGCGTATAAATGTATAACTTTACTAAAAAAATCTTTAATAAATTGATAAATAATGAAATGCTTATCTCTCTCTCTCTTTCTTCTTCTTCTCTTTTTATCCCTAACTTCTTTTCCTCCTCTAGCTTTTACCATCCCTCACGTATAACCAGGTCCTCTTGTCATCACCAGAGTTATCCTCTCGCCATCAACTCTCTCTCCTTTAGTCATCACTGGAGTTTCCATCTTCCCTTTCAATCCTTTGATCACTCTCTCTCCTCCTTTATATCTCCTATTCATGACTTCTCTCTCCTCATGCTTGAATAATGGGAAAAAGATCATGACCAACACTACTTCAAGGTAGTAGAAACTTTATCTCCTTTGAATGTTGTAAAAGCTCAAATGAAAGCTTAAGCACACGTTTCTTCATTGGCTCCAACTGAGTCTTTAACATAAGTAAGTGCCAAACCACATACTAGAACATGTTTATGAAAAAGCAAGCACATTTTATCTCTCTCAGAGAGATTTCAATAAGCACCTTTAATTTCGAGAAAGAAGCGATAAATAAAGGTATTCAAGTTTTGTAAACAGTCCATCATTCCCTATAATTACATTCATCACCTTGCTATAGATTCTTTGAACATTGGAACTCTTATGCTTAAGTTGATTGACAATGTTAGGTGCCACACTTATTTTTCCATTCAATACCTTACCTGTATTAAGCTTATGTGTGAATTCTACACTACTTTTAAAATTAGTAGACCTATTGAATTCAACTTGAATACTATTACATTCAATTTTATTACTATAGAATATGCCACGACAAATAAATATTTAAATAAGTGCTTGTGATTATAGTATTGATATTGAAACTAACACAAGTTATTCAAAATTATCTGCTGCTCGCTTTTATGAACCAAACAAATTAAAAGATACTTTTCTAAAAAATCTTGCCCTAAAATGCATTCATAGGTTTCTAGCTTTTACATTTTTAGGTAGGAAAGATTATGTTATATTAAATAAAGCTAAATTTATTTCTTGTGATGTACATAAAAAAAGTCAAAGTGAATCTTAGATGTTGGTTAGCTTCATAATTTCATGTTGTCATATCAAGTCATCATCTATTGATCCTAGGTTTTTTGATTACCTAACTAGTTGTACTTGAAAAAGTTTAATGACATAAAAATAATAATTTACATGTTACTTGTAAGATGTTGCCACCAAATATCCCTTACTTAGATTTAATGGATTTACTTAATAAGAAACAAGGTGTATAGTGCTTTGTTGATATAAGAACCACTTTGACCAAATCAAGAAGGATGTATCGTGATAATTGAGAGGAAAATTCCAATCCATAAAATCATATAGTGCCATCCATTGCTACTTCCCCTAACAACTCAAATCATAAACACTAAAATGGATTAGAGAGACGTATCACTCTGATAGAAAATAACTTTATGACCTTCTTTGCTTTTATGTAATTCACTCACCCTTATTATTGGGTGTTTAGGAGGTGTATTGGCTATGTTCAACTTTTACAAAGGAAGTCTCACTTACTCTCATAGTTTTGTTTTTTTGAAATTATTAATCATTAGTTTCAATACATTGATGAAAATATACGAAATAAGTGTGGGGAAGGGTAGTTTAGTAGTTAGCTTATTTGATGATTTTACTTTTGTTTTGTATATGTTTTGCTATTTGTCTAAATTTTTACAAAAAAATGTTTTTTAAAAAATCATTTATTTCTTATTTATTGACTTATCTTTGTATAGGTCTTCATTGTTTTGAAATTTGTCTTTGAATGATTTTAGTGTTCATGAATCATTGATTCAAATTGAAATGCAATAGGAAGATTAACATGACTGATTAAGTTCTCACCTACTACACATTACATAATTGTTCTTTATGATTGATTTGGATGAAAGGTGTAAAAGGATATAATACATGTTAACCGAAATTAGGAGCTTTTAAGTCTATGAGTATTCATTATTTTGTACTCCATTTTTTCAATTGATAGATTGTCACATAGTTTAAGCACTTAGGAGGCAAAAAAAAAAAAAAAGGATCTTGTGATTCCAGAATGATATCCTTGCCCTTCTTCATATGCCCACTTTTTTGCTTTGGACAATGTGCGTCTTGTTCCTCTGGTTCTCTTGTGCTTGTAAAGTTTTCTTATGCTTTTTTATTTTATCAAACGAATAAAACTTATGTGCTTGTTGAACACGAGATTGACATCTCCTTTCCTACATAGGGATCCTGATTTGAAGCTTTTTGTTATCACTACTTCATCCCTTCAAATTTGCTAGGTTTTCCCCTTTCAAAATTTCCTTGATTTGACTATTATACTAACCTAACCTAAATACTTGCTTACTTTTATCTCTCTAGTCTCATCGCTTACTTGAAATCACATGAGTAATTCCAAATAGAAATAGACACTCTACTTATGGTCACTCTGTTTTTCCATCTTCATTTGTGATCTTACAAGACACCCAAAATCAACACCATTTATTGTTTCGATACGATATTACTCATTTTTTCAGACTAGGTTATTCTTTCTTTTGCTTTTGGCAAGCTATTGTCTGCATTTTCAAACTATAGTTAACTTTTTTTTCTTCTTCCTTTGCTAATCTATTCTTTATTGGTAAGGTTTCAAAAAGAGGTAAGGTTTTTTCTTTTTGAAAACAAAATTTGGTTATTCAAAATTGTTAAAGCCCTAATCTTTTTTGTGTTTCATTAATAGTCCTTTCATTCCTATACTAGTATTTATCATTCCAAGATCAAATTCCAAACATTAGAAAGTGAAATTCTAAGATTTTGAGGACCACCCTTTGAGTTACTTTCCATTTTAACATAAATGTTTGTCACCAATAGTTGATTTTACCTGCACAAGTTTCACATTGTCTTTAAAACTAAAAGTATTTAATTTAATATCTCACATCCTTTAACTTAGCATTTTATATTAGTTTTTGTCATAATGAGTTTTGCTAATCTCTAGCTAGAAAAAGAGAAAAACTAATTTGGTTGGGGGAATAATTCCCTATGAATCATTATTTCATTAGATTGATATCATCTAAACTGTGTTGAAAAAGAAAGTTTTCATTTCTCTATTTCGAAAAAGTTTAGAAATTGTATTTTTGAGCTTTTTTGTTCCCCTTTAGGTTTAGTTTTCTAATTTTTTTAGCCTCCTCAAGATGTCAGTGAATGTAATTCCATCCCATCCCTAATGAAAAATATTCTTAGTTCTATTTCATATGTTCTCAGCAAAAGGACATAAGAAAAATAGGTGATCTCTAGTTTCTCATTTAGTCTTGCACAAAACATATTATTATCCAAATTTAGAAAATTTAATATGTCCATTATGGTCATTTTATTCAATGTAGCCAGACATAGTAAATAGGAAGCATTAGGCCTTAATTTCTTATGCCAGATATATATATATATTTCAAAGAATCAATTCAAAACAAATAGACTTAAGTTTCATCTTACCTAGATCTATACTCCAATTATTTCATGCTTAAATAAACAAAAGCCACAATAAGAAAAAAAGAACAAAGGCTAAAACATGGCATTTTTCATGTTTCTTGAATCTTAAATTTCTTGATAAATCTTGATGAAAGGTCTCATCCCAAAGTTTGCCTTCCGAAACTTGAGTAGAGCCCTCTCGGCGACCTCACGGTAGCCCTCCAATTGATATCTAACTCTAAGGAAGGGTTTTCGCAAAGTCAAGCCATTCAACTATTAAAAACCTTTTATAGTTTAAAGTTAAAAAGTGTGGAAAATAGTGAAAAAATTTAAAAACCATTTAACTAAAATTTTCAACAGCATAATGACTGCATTTTGACATTCCTAAAATTTCGAAAACCTGTATAACACATTTTAAAATACTTATAATATTTCATATACCATCTCAACTTCTGGAATGGGACCTCAGGTCCACATCACAAGCAATCACAAACATACAATTCTTAACATTTTAAAATCATCATTGAGGATTAAAGGCCTCTTAGTTCATTAAGAAAAATATATTTATAATCCCACAATTATTTACAAAATCACACTTTTAAACCATTTCTAAAATAATTTAAGGCATATATACAAGCAACTAAGCCAATTTCAAGCAAACACATGCGTAAGAAAGATAAGAAAAGCAAACAGTACCTGACGATACAACTAATCCTACGTCAGAGTCCCAATTACTGTGGCACTTGTATGCATACCTGAGATGGTTTGTTTAAAAACATAAAATAATGGTGAGTTAAATGAGCTCGGTGAGTATAATCAGTTTTTAGTAAACTGATTATACTCATACAATCATAACTGTAATATTCCCATACAATCATAAAGCTCATGGTAAAACATTTGTCATAACAATTTATTCGTGCATTATCAAATCTGGTAATAACATAACACTTCGCAAAACACAATTTCAATTTTTTTGAAATACTATTTTGAATTTCTTTTTGACATTAAACTCATAATATATAATTTTCCACTTTCCACTTTCCACTTTCCTTTTTTTGCTTAAACAATAAACAGTGGTGGTAATAAGTTTTCTGAAAACTTTTATACTGAAAATGAGTCAACTACTAGAATTGGTACTATATAGTACCTCTTAAATCACTTTTGCAAATAAATAGTGGGGGCATTATTATTACATGACTTTTTTTTACTCAGCATAGCCCACCACTAGTTTCTTTACCATATGGTACACTAGGCCTAAAGTCACGGATCTGGTTCTGCATCACTTACCTAAAACTAGTTAACCACTAGTTACGAGGTTGGTTCTGCATCACTTACCCATAATAGGTTAACCATTATATATCAGTAGTTATAGAGCTGGTTCTGCATCGCTTACCTGTAACAAGTCACGGAGTTGATTCTACATCACTTACCCCTAATAGGGTAAATACTATAAACCGGTATCATAACATGTATAAAGCCTAACAGTGTACCATAGGCAAAAGTAACTCTTACTATTTCAATTCTACTTATTATCGAAATCAATTATGGGAGGATTCATTATCATTCAATTTAATGCATAATTTCAATGTAATTTCCAATCAAACAAAATTTAACTTTCAATTTACAACTTATATATTGCTAAAGCAAAATCTTATGCTAGCAATATTCACTTGTAAAATATCATTCGCATAAAACTCAACATTAATATTCATTTCATGATTGAATGAAAACCATTTGCATAAAATCATTTTAAAGTACACTCATATGTCATAAATTCTTTTATAAATAATTTAGTCATATAAAACAATTAAAATACACTCACAACTTGCTAGTTTCCTTTTCACCACTTCAAAATCCTTCAGTTGGTTTCGTTTTCATATCCGAAAACCTAATACAAATACATTTAACTTCTTAACACATTTTCCAATTAAATACGCCATAGACCATGTCAACTTCATTACTTTCCATATACACTCCATATACTAATTTTTCTCCAAATAATAACATAACACTTCATTTAATAATTCCAATACCACAAATACACTTAACGACCATCCTTAATCACATTCACATGGTCATTACATCATAACCATGCTTTTATACCAAAAATGTCTTTAGGGCCAAACTTAACATAGTAAACATTAAAATTTTTCAATTCAATCCCATTTGATTTCTAACACTTAAAACCAATCCAAATTTACTTCTATGACATTTTAATACACACATTTAAGCCATAAAATTGCGTAAACATTTTTTTATAAAATCAAGCACTGTAGGCCGATTTCAACCAAAATCAATTCCAAATCAATTCTTTTTCATTTCTTTACTTCATTGCCATCAAAATCATGCTATAAACATCATAAAACATCAAAATAGGTGTTTAGATCATATCACATTAACAACCCTAGCCATGGCCGAAAACTCATCCAATCATTTCCATGGTTTTTCTTTCATCATTAAACTAACTTCCCAATATCATTCATTAATCTTAATCATCAAATGACAAAATAAAACACTTTAGGCAATAGAACTCACCTTTGACCAGGGCTTCACACGTTAGGTTTTCTTCATTTTCTTCTCCTAATTGGTTCCAATGTAATAAAACCTTGATATTACATTAAATGGGTACAATTTACACCGTCAAAACCAAATCTAACCTATAACCCAACAATTCCAATTTTTCAACAAGTCCCATTTTCTTCTTCTTCTTCACTTGGATGACTATGGAATCTTATTAGATGCTTGATTGGAGGTAGAAGAGCATGAAAAACTCTTTGGAACACTTCTTCATGTCATAGCTGGAGCTCCCTCTTCTTCTTTTACTTTTCTTCTTCTTTTTGTTCTCTCTTCCCTCTTTGCTCCAACAATGGCCGAACTCACCTTGCTTCTCTCTTATTTTCTTTTATTTTTTTGGGCTCTTTAATGACAAATCTCAGTTTCACTCTCTCAGTTAACACCAAAATGAAGCAAAATTTGCTTTTATACTCATTTAATGGATTACACATGTCACCTTCTTATTTGTTATCAATAATGACTCATCACACACTTTTCATTTTCTCATTAGTCATCTCTAACGACTCATCAATCCACTAATATCATGTAAAAAGAACAAAACACCCTTAATGAGTACAAAAGACCAAATTGCTCTTTATTGCATTTAATTCACCAATTAAATGCAATAAATCTTGAAAACATTTCGTAACCATCTTATCATCAAATTGTCCTCAATATATTCTAATTAAACATAAAACGCTTCAATTACATGGTTAGAAAAATTTAATTGGGGCCATTATCCTAAGAATCCATTGTTTTTCGATACGGGTCTTTTTATCCGAAAATTGTCGGATTATCTAAATTCTATTCAAACAACCTTTGTTTTAACCTTTTCCAGTTTCTAAAGACTCCAATCCTAATTCTAAAGTTTTTCATCATATTTTGAAATAGTTTAGTAACTTTTTTAGTTGCCCAGGAGAATTTTCGGATTGAATATGAAAATTATCGAATATCACCAAAATCCTCTGAATTTTATTCATAAGCGTCGCCTCAATCCCCAAGGCACATTTTGGGGCTTTTAAAGCTCGTTCAGACTCATTACATAACTTTTCAGATTTTTCGAAAATTTTTCAAGAAATTTTCGATCGAGTCCAGAACCATCTCTAGTTTATCCGTGATCTCTGTTATAATCTCAATAATACATTTAAACACTGAAATTTCTTTAGTATGCCATAAATAGAGCGTTCTATAAAATGCATGCAAAGTACATTACACAATAAAATAATCAAACTAGGCTATTACACTTGATGGATATCTTGTATTTTCTCCCAAGATCGCTCTTCTCTTAATCCAAGTTGCTTTTCCTCATATTCCACATGTGCTTTTTAATGTTTCTAAAACCTCTCCTCCCTTTTTCCTTTTTTTTTTCCCTATCTTATATAGAAAGCATAAAACCCTAAAATTTCCAACCATTATATCTAAACACAGGACTATATTGGCATCTTGTGTTGCTAAGCACCCCCCCCCCCAGCCCAAACTTTCGTTAT
>JANIHZ010000006.1:10798599-10813414 GCA_027478365.1 Erythroxylum rufum | reverse complement strand
TAACGCGGCATCGAGAGCTTTGCAAGTGATCAATACATGGACCAGAACGACAACGTTCCGTTCAGCCAAAATCTGGCTGAACCAAAATGGATTTTTAAGTCACACGCGCACTTGAAAGCAAGCTACCTTGACCGTCTTTTGAAGTGTTAAATAATCTTACTAATCAAATGCTATAAAGGTCGACTATTGATCTATCTCAGTTCAATAATGCAGTATTGAAATAGATGTTCTTTCATTGATTATTCCTAAATTGGATTGATAAGATTTCATTTTAGTTGAAATATTCACCGTATATAAGGAATCTTGCTAAGCCCCCAACTCGTAATTGACGAATTCGTAAGTTAAATTCCTATTAGATGGACACCATTGAACCTTACAATAATTCTATTGAAATTGACAAAATAATTTGTTAACATAGGTTAGTTATTTAAAAAATTTAACATGAGTTTTGGAAATGAATTTTCAAATCAAAAACTCAAATTGATGTGTTATTTATTATGATAGAAATCAATATCGTTCAACTTATTCATCAAAACTAAAAATCTATTCCAATATATAGTTTAAAGTCACTCTTATTATCTGCCTCAATCAGAAACGGAGTCTAGAATTATTGTCACTAATTAACTACTCCTCAAAGAACAAAGAGTAAAGAATCTTAAATATTTGTATATATAAAACTATGCCAAAAGCCAACGTCGGATAAATAATTAAATAAAATAATTATTTTAAACGTTGCATAAAAATCAAAATATCATAATTTTTTCATATTTATAAGTCACTATAAAATAACTGTTATTTGTAATAATGAAGTCACTTATTTTACGTCACTAAAACATTATATTTATTTTCTTTAATTTTTAGCTGACAAATCTTTCTAATCCTACAAAATCATATACATCCACTTAGTATATGCTTTATTTGACCTAGATACGATGATCAAGTCCTTTGTTAAACAAGAAAACACTATTAGTTTTAACATAAACAAATAATATCTTATATAGAATCATGATTAAGAATTGACTCTTTGAGGCTAATACTAACAGTACCCTATTAAAATTGATAAATCTGGACACCTATAATAGTACAAATTCTAATAACTTCTCAAATGTCAAGGAAATTGTAAAAGTTTCAAAACTATAATAAATAAGATGTGATGCTCAAAGCATATAGAAAAGAGAAAATACTATGGAAAAGATTTCTGAAAAAAAATTAAAGACTACTTTTAATTTGCAAAAAGATAGGGCAATATTTATAGATAGTTGGTTCTTATTGATAATAAATATTACAATAATTACATATTTTTATAATCAAACTTTTTTTTATTGATGTCAGAATCTATAATCTTGATGATGTTGTTGAGCTCCTAGATGATCTACGAACAATTGTAAAACTCGTTAATTTGATTTAGGCTATGTTTGGTTGGAGGTTTATTAATGAAATATAATAAAATTGAATGTAATATTATTCTATCGTTTGGGTTGAGGGTTTATAATTGAATGGAATGGAATAGAATGAGATGAAAGAGGAGGATTTCATATTACATTTTATTCTATCCTAAACAGTAAAAATGAAAAACCTTTGATTTGGGAAGTTTACGATGGAATGTAAAATGATAAATAACTTTACACACTACAAGAAAATTTGGTTTTAGCAACCAAATTCTCAACAACCATAGTAAAATGGTTGCTAATTGTATACATTTTGTAACCAAAAATTATTTGGTTGCAATATATATGTTACGTATATTTTTTACCGACCAATTAATACTTGGTGGCTATAGATGGTCACTAAAACTTACAATTTATGGATAATAATATAACGACCAAACTTAATAATTTTAGCGACAACTTTAATAGTTGCTATAGAAAATTATTAATAACAACCAAATTAACAACCAACTATTGAGGGGTCACTACAAGTATTTCAAATTTTTCATTAGCAACCAATAAATTTGGTTGCTAAATTTACATGACTTCTTTACAGCAACTACATTATATGATTGCTAAAGAAGTATTTATAGCAACAAAATAATTTGTCGCTAAGTAGTACACTATATTACATTATAAACCCTTCATCCAAACAACATTTTACTATATTACATTATGAACCCTTCCATCCCTCTCAAACAACAATGTTCTAATATTCATCCATTTACATTTCATTCCATTATAAAACATTCCATTCTATTCCATTCCATTCCATTTTGTTAAAAATATTACATCCAACTAAATATAGCCTTCGTGGAGATTTTTTGGTAGACTATGGACCCGTGGTTTTTACTCCTCGCATTGGGGATGTTTTCTACGTAAAAATTCTTAGCATTCTTTTTCGTTGATGATTTTATTGTTACTGTCAGCTTGAGATATTTACTTGTGGATATTGTGTGATTGATTAGTTTGGCCAGAGTCGGTTGTTTTGTTGTTGGTGGATTGTTGAGTTTCCATTGTACAAGTTATTTGTGATTTGGGTTTGTGGATTGATATTGGGTTTCCCCAACATACTGGTATCAGAGAAAAGTTCATTATCAGTGGGAATCTAACTTGTGTTGCATTATGGAGGCTAATACAAGTCGGATGATTCTCTTGAATGGTGCGAATTATCATAAATGGGTCTTGAATAGTCTATCAAAATTCTAGCTTGATTTAACGATGAAAATTCCTCTAGCGGTCGTTTTCTTTCGACGACACTTTGCAGAAAATTTCTGCTCACCCTTACTTTTTAATTTAGGGGTTTTCACTTCTTTATCTCAATTCACTTAGCTCTAAAAATAACTGAAAAGGAGGTATTTATATTGTCTAAGGCAGTGTCTAAAATGCCCTCAAAGTGGGCACAAGTTGGGCCTTCATTTTGAGTGACCCAACCCAACATATCTCCCCCTCATGACAAAGTGGAGGAGTCTGCCATTCCAACAATCGAGCGGTAAACTTCAATTTTCTCCCTAAACAATGCCTTAGTAATCATATCCAAACCATTGTGATCGGTATGGATTTTCACAAGTGAGAGCTGCTTGGAATTCAACACATCCCTAATCGAATGATACCTCAAATTAATATGCTTCGATCTTGCATTAAATGTAGAGTTCTTACCAAGGTGAATAACACTCTAACTATCACAATAAAACACATACATATTTTGCTTGAAATCAAGCTCCTCAATATGCTTTTTCATCCCAAGCCCTTTGGGAGAAAGATTTCACAGGTTGAGCTATCAGGTCAAAGCAATCGTCGAACTTTAGAGTCTAGACTATCAATCGAATGAGTCTCTCTCACTCTTACTCTCTTTATATCTAGTTCTCTAAATTTAATTTGCTTAAAAGTTGATAATTATTTTCAAGTTATTTTAACATTACGAGTATTTCAGTATTTGTACGATGCTGAAGCCAATTTATTTATGATTCATGTTCTTATAAAATTTAGAAATGTCTTGATATATTTAAATGTGAATTGTTTGTTATCACTTTGTCTTTAGTCCGTAATTGCTATTGAGCTTAGCGAGTCAAGTAACAACAATTAAATCATTAGTTGGTCAAAGAGCTGAGATTTAATTAGAGTATCGCATGATCTAGGAATTTCGTTAATTAGTTGGTTGAAGCTCTTGGGGCTAATGATGTCTTCTTAGAAAGAATTGCATTAATCAATTTAGATTCAGGTTAGTTCGGTTCTAGATTAATAAAGGGAGATAAGGAGAACTCAGTTGGTAAGCGTCTTTACAGTTGGCCTACTTTATAGCTCGGGATATATGATAAAAATCTAAACTCAGATGACTAAATTTATGGCTTAATGTATGATTACTCACTTGTTAATATGCATGTTCAAATTTTGTTTATGTTATGTTTTTAGTGTTAAAAGTTTATATTTTCATTAATTAGTTCCAGTTTCCGATTGGACCCCCTTCCCATCTTTACATATGTGTGGTATGGTTTTTGGTCTATTATGCTTTCCTATTAGATAAGGCCACAAGTTAAAGGATTTTAACGATTAAGTTCTACAAAATTAATTGGAGAACATCTTGATTGAAATAAGTAATTGAAGCTGGAATTTTAGAGGATATGTAGTAAAGTGATTGACAAGAAAACTTCCAGCCCCTAACTATTCCGTTTCAGCTGTGTTTAAATGTTTACATGTGATTTTCCCGCATCCCATTATATATTTCTTGATTTTATAATTCGTAAAGGTTAAAAGTTGAAGTCCTAAAATATCTTTGAAAAGAAGAAACAACAAAATACAAAATCTAATTTGATGTGCAGGTTGTTGTCCAGCTGCGTGTAGTTTGAGTATTTTCTAGATTATGATTAATCTATGTCATAGAACTAGTCATTTATACTTGTTTTGTATTTGCGTATGTTTAGGGAGTTATTTGAATGATAGAATGCAATTAGAAAATTTCCTGAAATTAATTTCCTAAAATTGGAATTTTAGAAATATGCAACTTGAATATGATAGCGTTATTCTTAGACTATTTATGCAATCAGATTTAAGAGCTGATTGTTTACTGCTGTTTTCTTGTTTTCTTAACATGATTTCTATATACGTTTAAGTTTAATATGCCTAGAAATCCAAGTGAAAGATGATGAGATTAAATGAACTTGAAAGAATCAATCTTAAATGTTCAAAGAAGCTGAATTTGCATTGTTTGCTCTTTGTTTTTGAGCTGTACATTCTGTTCTAATTGCAGGAAGTTTTAACATGATTTTAGTTTGTTTTAAGTGTCAAAAACATGATAAATGACAGCTCACATGTTGGGTTATTAAAGGATTTAAGTATAATACAATCTTTAAAGTTTAATGAGGTGAAACTAGTGAATTACATGTTGTTTTAGTGAGCAAATTCCATATCTGATTTATTAGGTTGTATGATCATAATTTTTTGATTTAAGGGGCTGAAATTTGGTAAATAACATGGGTACAAGTTGTGCATGAGTTTGAGATGATTTAAACATCAAATTATATGTGTTTCATCTTGTTTTGTCGGCTCAATTTTTCTAAACGAATTTTACTTTATTTGGGATTATAATTACATACATTACTTTATTAATACTCTCAGTTGCATACGAAATGAAATTTTAATAAACAACACTCTCCTTGTGGGATCGACTCTTATTTCAACCTACACTAAGTTGTTAATTAATTGATGGTATGAATAAGGTATTAATTTGTATATGCCTAACAGCGCATACCAATAAGTCAAAAATAATTTTTTGTTGCTTTATCTATAATGGAAGCCTAATTTATAGCATTTTTAGTTATAGTACACGAAGATGTTTGACTTAGATGTTTCTTAGTTCATTTGGAAGTCATTATAACTAAAATTTATCCATTATTAATCAACTATGATAGCTACACAGCAACAGCTTATTCGGAAGCTTCCAAATTTTTGCAAAACAAAGCATATAGAGATCAAGTATAATTATGTTAAAGATGTAGTTACAAAAGTTGAAGTAAACATGAAGTATATATCTACATGGGATATGGACCAGACTTAATAACAATGCCCATTCCAAGAGATGTAAATATAAGGCATGTGAAATCAGCAGGATTACATAAATATTGATATATTGTTAATAAATACTTTTTAATGTCTGTTTATTCATTGTATTGTCGTGTATAATTGCATAATACATATTGGCATTGTTTAGTATGTAATGAAAGTTATGTAACACTTCATTCTAAAACATGCTTCCTTTATGTGAAATATTTGAATATGAATCAAAAAGTATGTCAGACAAATAAGAGAATGGCCTTTCACATAACCAACTGCTTCTAATGTTTGTTATAAATAGAGATAAGGCATATTTAAATTTTTTTATATCTTGATGAAAATTGATAGCAAGAAGCTTAAAGCATAAATATCGCCTTAAATCATAAAAGACAAAGAGAAATAGCTCTGGATTGATTAGATGGTCACTATATATGTCTTAAGTGTCATATGTAAGTTATAAAAAGATGAATTTCAGATTATATTAGTGAAGTCATGTTAAATATTAAGTATGCTTAAGCTAACATTTGTACAATTTTTCATAAATATGAGATATCACTATAAATGAAAAAGATTTAACACTGTAATATATGACTCGTATCATGTATATAAAATAAACCATAAAAAAGATTAATGTAAATTATAAGATTTTTTCTTATATTGCGTGAGACCCAATAAGTTAAATAAGCCTCATAATATACCCTTATAGCTCTTGTCTAATTATTAAGAATTAAATTTAAGATTTGTCATTTTAAAGTATTATTAAAAAATCATATGTGATGCAATCTTGTGGAATAATTTCAAGAAAGTAAATTAAACACAGTTCAAGAAGATTTAGAATAGAAAAAGGTTACTTTGATTGATAGCTCATATAAAGTTTATGAAACAAATGAAATTAAAGAATAATAAAGATACGAGACATGACCTATGGTAAAACATATAAAATCTACTCAAGTATCGATCCATTGGTCAAAATGTCATATATTAGTAATAGATATATGATAATAAATTCTCGCATGTTGCTCACACGAATTATTGAACAGTATAAAAATTAAAATTAATTAAAATTTTTTGATCAATTAATTCATATGTATAAATGAGAGTTGATAGGCACAAACATCTGTGATAATATGAGTATCCGATTATAAATTATAATAACTACTTAATTGCCAAGACGGTTTAAAATTTTCCAAAACTATAAGATATAAGATTCGACTCTAAAAGCATACGGATAAAAGAGAATATCACTGAAAATAAGTCTTTAAAAAATCAAAAGTCGTCCTTTAATCTATAAAAAATCAAAACAAAATTAGTAAGTAATGATGACCTATAATTCTGTCATGAAATTCATAAAAAGTCATTGACCCTGCAAAACACACCCTTATTTTCTTGCTTTATGCAAAGATTGCTGAGACTCGGTTTGTAGAAGCTTGAAGACATCTGATTGTTCGGTTGTAACTACAACTCGATCGGGATTTGTTCAGAACTTATAATGGTAAATAAGAAAATTGTTGAAACTCCGTGAAGAAAATGCCATTCCTATATACATTAGCTCCGCATGTGCAATGGTGGGCTTACTATTTAAGGCGCTCGTTAGCTTCCCTCTCAGATGGTGTCGGTTGAAAGAGAGCAAAATGCAGCTTATCAGGAATTGGCTCGTGAGATCTGGAGCAAATCCCAAATTGGCAAATCAACGTCAAGCATTTTTCAGGAGTGGGCGTCCTTGCTTTGCATGAGCGTCTGATATTCTTTAGAGCAAGCTATAATATAAATCTGTTTTCATTTAAATAAAAACAATTCATATAAAACAGAATTTAACACGAAAATTAATTATTTGTGTAACGAGTTATTTATATTTATAAAAATGGAAATGCATTCTTAAATTTTATACATTTAGTAATTAATTTATGAATATTTAGTGACAGTAAAATTTAATATGTCAAAAGTAAAACATTAGGAACTTACCTATTAAAAATTGAAAATCTTAGAAGTTTACCCATACTTTTTAGCTTCACTTCCACTATATCTTGTACACATATTCCCCGTTAATATGGGCTCATTAAAAAAATACTTTGGGGCTTTCTTTGTGACCCATCAATCACGTAGGAGTATGGCCAGATCACCATTTTTACATGTTCGTTGGATTTGATAGTTGATACTATTAAAATTTTTAATATGAGTAGAGTGTAGAGTTTATTAACAATAATTGAGCTTGGGTTAACCATTGTCAAAATAATTAGAACTAATCATTTAGTTAGTTAACCCTTATCATTTATAAACTGTTTAAAATTTTCATGTTTAGTCAATACGAGATATTCTAACAAATACAAAAAGCTCCAACATATTGTTATGCAGAAACACTTGCAGTGTTGATTGGATTATGAAATTTGGTCTGCATTGTTATTGTTAAGTGACCATGTCGTAGCAAGAAAATGAAAAAAATACTGAGCTGCACCTTCACAAGCTTTGCTTAATATAATGTAGGAACATTCTGAGGCCCATTTCCACAAATGTCTTATCCTCATCTGATTAGAGATGCTGAAGTATTAAATTTTGTTTTTATTTCAAATATTCATTATTTATAGCAGAGTTTGAGACAGATAGGAAGAGAGACGATGTATGTGATTGTTGCAGATGAGAAATACTAGAAATGATGATGATTTTACGTGCAAAATGAGGAATGTAAGCAACAAATTGTACTATTTAGTTTTATGTGCCTTTCTTAGTTTAAAATTATCATTCGAACACTTTTTTTGGATTTTAAACTATGTTCCCTCCCCTTGTAATGGGAATTCCCCTACAATGATCATGTGGTGAAGAATATATCAAAAGTTGTATATATGCTCTATCATCCATTTAACAAGAGCCTGAAGGATTTTAAAATAATGTTACTTCAAGTAATCATTATAGATTCAACTGATGTTTTATTATTAGAAGTATCGATTAAATATGAGACTTGAAACAAGTAGAACATGATTCCAAGTTTGAGACTCGTTCGTAAATAGGAACTTTTAATCCTCTCGTACTTTTATATTATTTTTTATGCAGTAATGTATAGTTTTCCATTTTAAGGTGGATTCTTGTACTAAGCTATTGATATCTTCTAAGATTAGCATGTCATAAGTTCTTGATTTCTGCAGCACGGGAAAAGAAAATGGTTGTCCTGTCCCTCTCTGGAATTTTGAACATAATAGAGATGAGCCAACTCGATATTTGTATACAAAAACTTGACCGACCCAACATTTGGACAACCCTAATTACTAGGATGGAAAACAAGTGAAGTGATGGTTTATGGGCCATAAATATTAGCTTGTAGTGTACACCATTGTTTGAATATAATGGTTTAGGTAGATATTCAGCTTCAGCGAAGCAGATAAAGAAATTATTGATAATGATCATGTTACGGGAAAAATGGAAATGGTGGCAATCGTGTGTGTGATTAGTATGAAGAAAATGTAAGAAGAAGATGATCAGAAGGGTGGTAGAGAGAATGAAGCAGAGAGTGTCGAGAAAGGACAAAATAATATGATTTAATTCATGAAATTCAGTCAGTTGTTTCGAAAAAATAAAACTGCCAAGGCTACAATGATTACGTAACATTTAAGTATATATCTTGACTATTGTTGTCTTTGTGTTCCTATATGACTTTGTTTTGCTTCTCTAATGACTGTGTTTTACTAAAAACCTTAGTAACCATTAGTTCCCATGTTCTTCAATTCTTTTCGTAACAGAGTTCTTTCCTTCAAAAATTTTGACAAGTTTTTCCACGTGGGAAGTGTTTTTGTAGCTAAAATAATGACTCTCAAGTTGATTCTTCACTCGAGCCATATGTTTACTACAGTATGGGCTTATTATGATGCTTAATAAGTCTACGACCCAAATGTTACTTTAAGAATCCAAGTTATTGTCCTTCAGCTGCACACTTTTTGAGTTGGACACTTGAAATGTTGGATGAATATGGATGATCCTTCACGGAGCAATAATTTGTAAGCCACTTTGCCCATTTTAATAATCTGTAAGCCACTTGTCCACTTTTTCCATAATTTAATAAGGGCCATAAAATAAAGTGAATAACTTCTAATTGTTTCTTCTATGTAAAGAGTGTTGCTTATAAGAGGTTGAAGTTTAAGGAACATCCATTCACCAACTTTAAACACATTATCCATTTATTTTCAATCTGAGTATTGCTACATGCGATGCTGACCTCATGGGAGGTGGAATTTTACTAAAGTGAGAGTAGTTTCCTTATCTCTTGTTACTTGATCGACTATCAAATTTTTAGAAGTTCTAACAAAATAAGGCGTAAATATCAAAAGAAGATACCCATAGAGCACTTTAAAGTGACAGGTGTTTATGACCATATGATATATAGTGTTATATACCATTCGACCAAAGATACCTATTCTGTCCACCTTCTAAGAGTGTCACCATAAAGGCAACACAAGTAAGTTTCGAGTATCTTATTTACAACGCCTGACCATTTGATTGCAAATGGTAGGCGCTAAAGAAGTTTACGTTCACCCTTTATAGCTTGAAAGTTTTCTTCTAAAACATACTCAGGAAGAGCAGATTCCTATCATTGACTATAGTTTCAAACATCCCATTAAGCTTGAAAATATGACCTGAGAAGGTTTCCACTATATATGACGCAGTAATGAGGTGTTTAATGACTACAAAGTGGTATTTGTTGAATCTGTTCACTACACTATAACACTCGATTTTTTCTTTCCCTTATAAAATTCATACTAATCTCTTCTCAATATCCCCGTGATATTAGTAGCAATTGCAACTTCATTGGATATGCCAAATTTTCATGTTTGTTCCTTTGTTAGGTAAAGAATGTCTTGATATAATTTCTTATAACCTTGCTCAAATCCTTATAATAAAATTTAATCCTTTTGATCATTGTTATAATCCCAAAATGGCCTCCATATGGCCTATTATGGCTTAATGAAATCAAATTTCTATGCAATTCCTTATGAAACCCAATTACCAATCATCTATTCCATCTTAATAGTTTTTCCCTCCATTTGTAGTTACTTAAGCTTAACCCTCCTATTTCCAGTTGCCTGATGATGTATTTAATTGTCAAATCCTTCTCTTAATTGCTTTTAAATTCTTCTAAAAGCTTATTATAAACTTGGGATACTATTAATGTGAGTAGTTCCATGCTAGTTATTCTTGATAAAACATCAGCAACTTATTCTCCTTACCACTCTGATACACCATTTTGAAATCATATCTAAAGAGTTTAGGAAGCCATGCCTATTGGAAGGGAGTAACAATCTTTTGCTCAAGAAAATAATTAAGACTTTGATGGTTAATGTGCACTTTAAATTATTTGCCATTGAGGTTGTGGTTTCATTGCTGAATAGCCCTAATGAATGATAGGAGCTCATTGTCATAGGTAGAGAGATCTAGGTGCTTATTTGCAAACATTTTACTTAGGTATATGATGGGGTGTCTATTATGTTAAAGAAAAAATCTAATTCTAGTTGCTCATGTGTCTATCTTGATTATAAATGGTTAAGAAAAGTTAGGAATGACCAAAACTAGGGCTTTCATAAAAGCTCCCTTCAAATGTTCAGAGGCCATCTATTATTTTTCCTCCTACCTCTACTCTATTGTTGTTCATTTCTTTAATAATTCATTAATGGTCTGGTCAAAATCACATAACTTTTTATAAATCTCCTAATAACCTCTAAGTTCCTTGAGAGAGCTTATTACAGGCCAATTTTGATCATTAGTGGTAACTCCTCTCTCTAATATAGATTGCCTTAAATACTCGATTTGTCTAACTCAAAAATGCACTTAGTTCGTTTGATGAACATTTGGTGAGCCTAAAAGACCTTTAAAGCTTCCCTAAAATGGTCCAAATGCTGATAAAGAGTATTGCTACAAATGATGATGTCATTAATGAAAACTATAAGAAACTTTAGCAAAAATAGCCTAAATATGTCATTCATTAAGCGTTGGAAGTTAAGGGCATATTTGTCAACCCAAAGAGTAGTAGTAGTAACTTGTAAATTATTTCATAGGTCTGAAAGTGGTTTTAGCCACATTTCCTTCATGCATCTTGATCTGGTGATAACCAGGCCTCAAATCTAACTTAGAGTACTAACCAAAGTTGTGTAATTCATTGAATAATTCTTCAATCAAAGGGATGGAGACTCCTTGCATACTCCATGCAAATCTTGGTTAAGGAGACTCCTTGTTTTCTCCATACAAATCTTTTATAATTCTAGTGATAGCTTAGCTTGAGACCCCCCTCCAACTATAATTTGAATAACTAGTATGCTTCTAAGTAGCTTTTACTTCTTTTGACTACTACCTTGTCTAAAAAGTTATGAGTGTTTTTGTTATCAATTAACATATATATGAGTTTCCTTTGATAATAACCTCTCATTCACATTTTCTTATACTCATCTTCATCCTTCCCTCCCATTATTACTTGTAATGATGTATTAAGGGTTCCTTGTTCTTCTTCAACTCCCCTTGTTAATTCATCTAATTCATTTTCAGCATTTGTGTACCTCTCTACCATATACAACTAGAGCTATCTCTTTATGAAGTTATAGTCTAGGACATATCACTCATCGCACCAAAAAATACAACCCTTTTGCTTGCTTCTCATTAAACTCCTTACTACTCACTGTTTTAGATATGTTTTAATTCTTGTTATGATTATTTCAAATTATCGATCCTTCTATCCTTATGGTATGTAAGATTCCTTTATTGAGTTGTAACCTATCCCTTACAAAAGGTTGAGCCACTTCATTGGTTCCCATACCATTATTTAGTCCATGTTGAGGGGTCACCTTATTGTTTCCTTTCAAGGTGGTGTAGGTTGTAAACTGCCAATATAGCTTCTTGCTTCCTTGCTAATAAGTATATTTGCTCAAGACTTCGGGGTTTTAGGAGCTTAATAGTGATTTCCAATTTTGGCTTCGGTCCTTTTAAGAAAAAATCTATTAGACATGTTGGGCACCGTTTTCGGAGCCCAACCTCTTGCTTAAAACATGAACACGTGGGCGTACATATTGCCTTAATACCTCGAAGGGTTATTGCATTAAACCCTCATTAGCCATCAAAATTTTTTTTTCCGGAACCCAACTCTCTTGCTTACTCATTCGTCTGTTGGACCCCGCTTGATTCCGAAGCCCAACCTCTTGTGGATTTTTTTTTCATTGAACCTTTATTAGACATTATCAATTCATCTTCATGCTCATAACATCCCAAAATTTTACTCACAAATTGTTCTAAGGTGTGCTCATACATATCAGTCACTGAACTCATTTCTCCTACTTGTGAACAGAATTTGGAAATCTTCAAATCCGAATTTCAATTTGACCTCCTCATAGAAATCATAGCTTTATGTCTCTTGTTTGTTTTGGATCAAGAATCAACTCAATCGGAGTTCTATAGCTCAAAATATACCTAAAAAGCTCAAGTCTGCTCAAATCCTAATCATGCTCTCCTAACTGACCTCCCACTTACTTTAATGCAAACTGTCTCAAGTCAACTCCAAATGATTTACATTTTCTTGTAGAGGTAGATACATGTCTTATAAATCCATTTATTCAAGAATCACTTCATTTGGAGGTCGGATGAGGGAGTTATGATCAAAAGAATCACACATGTTTACATCCAAAATTAATTTGAACCTCTTTTGGCGTGATCTTCATAACTTTCAATCTAGACGTCTGATTGCTTTAGTTTTTCAACCATTGGAAAGTAGACTTAGAGATCTACAAGTTTTATGAAGACCACAAAACCTGATTCGGCCTCTAACAGGGTCAATTATTGCAATCTTTCCTGTGTATGTCCGTTTAGCGGACATGTATCTGGTAAACTACACCATTTCACCCGAGAAAGTCTTCCATGTCCGTTTAACGGAACGGACATGGGCGATGAAAGAGGTCCTTTTTGACTTGAGAAGGTCCGTTAAATGGACTCTAAGTCTGTTTAACGGACATGGGGCTTCCAAAAACCCCTCCAAACCTTCTTTCATGCTTCCTATCTTGATCCTAACACCATAAACACTTATAATCTTCCTAAATTCACTTATTCTAATGCAAATTCACTTTAAAACAACTCAAACAACAACTCATACAACAAATTAATCTCATCAATCTCTCAATTCTTGATCCATTTGGTCCATCAAACCACAAATTCTTATCAATTACAAAAGTTGTCATCATGCACAAAGCCTATGCAACATCCTAACTTGTAACATTCATATCTCTTCATTCCGATGTCCAAAAATTACAATCTTTATAGCGTCGGAAAGCTATAAAGACGAACTACAACTTCAAAGAAGACAACTTTTGCCAATTTTACCTAGATTATTCCAGAATTTCCCTTGAATCAGTTCACGAAATTTACCCTTATGAAAACTTAGAATTCATTTCAACTTCACTTCTTCCTTAACTAAAGCAACACATTCTTGTCCATTCAACTACCAATTGGAATTTCTCAAATTATTAACTTCAATTCATTTTACTTTTCATATTCAACAACTTCTCATGATTCATAACATTCATATCCTTGTATTCCATAACAATTCACTTACATATATATAACAATAGGTCATTCATTAACTCAAATGGATAGCCTTATTCAATTATACCTAATTTCAACTCACATCATCATACACAATTCATAATTCATATCCATACGCAAATCCATATTTCATTAACATCATAAAATAAGTGCTTACAACCTTCAAGGGCATTTCCAAGCCACAATACAAAACCAATATCCATATCCAATATACAAAACATACAAAATCCAATCATTCTCAAAATACAACTAAAGCCTTGTTTTACATCAATAATTCCAAAAACATGACAAAACATGCATATCCGAAGTAATGTCTTGGTTCTCTTCTCACTCTGTTTCCTGCTTAAAACTTGGAGATGGGGAAAGAGAGGGGGTGAGCTCGAAAGCTCGTAGGTAACAAGTTTATAAACGGTAATAAGCAAAAACCATTTGAAACTTTCATGATTATAGCAAAACCTCTTTGAAATCCATAAAACATTCGTTTCTCAAAATTGTCAACTTGCCAAGCAAATTCACACTTCACACACGACAACCATTCATCAAACTTATCAACACATGAAAACACATAAACACATCATAATGGTTTGGCAAGTCCACAAACATGACGAACTACACAATTCCATAAAATGACCTTGTGTAGTCGTAAACTTGAGGGAGTCCTTAAAGGAGCTCCGTGCCACTAGCGGGCAGGCGGGAGAAGCCTATTCTTGGTCAACGTGCACGTGACAATTCTTGGGTGGACTATACCGAACCCACGTAACATGTAATTCATGATCTTG
>JANIHZ010000006.1:10760336-10779143 GCA_027478365.1 Erythroxylum rufum | reverse complement strand
GCGTTTTTAGTTTCTAAGTAACGAAGGTCTTCAAGAATCTTTGACGTAAAAAGTTTGTCTCAATTGAACAAATTTTTTAAGGGGATAAAAAAAGATAACACAATTCAACCCCCCTTCTTGTGTATTGATTATCATATTACTAACGTGTGATTCACTTCACTTTTTGGTCGTGAAGGTTCTGATTTTCCAATCCCATTGGCTCTTTCTCTTGCATAGAAATGTAATGGACACTGATTCTTATGATAAATCAGTGGTATGATTCATACAAAAATGACCCATTCCAATGAATCTGTCCTCATATCTGGTTCTCTTACTTCTTTTGCTTCTTTCTTTCTTTCTTAAGTGAGTTTTGATTGCTTTACTGATATAGTTAGTAGTTATACGGATGTCATTGACGCCAAACTTGCATGTTTCACAAGTTGGATCACTTTTCGTTAAAGTAATCCTGACTCTTCTAATTTCCTTATATATTTACCATTTTTAGGCTCTTTATATCTAGGTCTAAGTTCCATTCAAAACTCATGCAATCACCCATGTTGTTGACTGGAAACAGTAATATTCAATTCCCAGAAAAGAAAAAACAAAAGATTGAGATTCTTCAGTTTCATCAACGGAAGCAATTTAAAGAAATGAGGATAAGTATTAGGTTGCCAATAATAGTAGTCATGTTAGAGAAAATGAAGCAATAAAATCAGTGATTTTCTTGTTTAATAGAAACAGATAATTAAACATCATTATATTCCGAGAAAAGGACTACATGCAGGGAGAGACATAGGAACAAAAAGCATGAGGATCCTTGTAAGACTTTTGGTCATTTTGGACTTTTGTTGATGGCAATAACCCTTATAAGACTTAGTTAGGAGGCTACATCTTTCTTTTGGCTTTTGGTATTCTTAATTGAGATTAGAAGATGAGTGGAGGTTTAGAAGTGCCTATAATTAGGTATTCTTTCTTTTTTGATATGTCTTCCTCTTATTCCTTCTAGGTTCTTACTCTTCATCTGAGAAACATTATGATAAAAGGATATAGTCCTGATCACAAGAGGGGAAATATTTATAGGACATGGTAGATTAGTAGTAATGAAAAATGTAACACTTGGTTTTAGTTTCTAAACATCATAGACCACCAAGCCAATGGAAAAATGGATGGTTAGAATGATGGAAGCACAAAAGTTTGTGGGTGTTTGGTTTACTATTTGTAACACTTGGTCTCTAAAAAATAACAGTTGGTCTCTAATGGAAAAACATGTTTGTGTATGTTAAGCAGTCAAGTGAGGAAAATTGCATTGCACAAATCAAAATACGTACGAGAAGGTATGGGCTAAATGAACTCAATTTAGAGTGAAAATGGATCTGCGTTGTTCATGTGCTAAGACTAATAATATCAATGAAGGCAAGATGTTCACGAGGCTACCAAGGAAGTGAAGGACACATTAATAAAGTTGTTTGTCTTGTGAACTTTTATTCATATCATATCATATGCAAATGCGGGTGGGTCTTGAAATAATTGGCATTGGAAAGTAAAGCAGCAGAAAAATACAACCAATGTTCAACAATTAAAAAGTACAATTGAAATTATAAAGAAATAAATATTAGAAATCAAATACGGAAGAGAGAAGACCAACTCGTATGTGAGGGTGAGAGTGGTTTTTGTTTTGTGTGACACTCAAAAACAAACATTGGTAAGTTATGGTATGGCATGGTATGATGAGAGCAGCTACTTTCACTCAATGCCACTAAATTTGGAAGAGTGGCAGAGACCGGTTTTGTTTGTCTTGTCGGGTTATACGTCTCTATATCGTCTCTTTTAGGGTTGAATTGATAGAGAAAGATAGGCTTCGGCAGGGTTGCTAGTCATGTAAATTAATACAACTCCATCTCCAATCAAGGACGTTTGTTTAAGGCATAGGAGCACGGCAGGCCCTTTCCATGTCCTTTTCTTACCTTTTTTTTTTAAAAACTATATAAAAAAAGGTCGCTGTCATCTGCAAGCAGGAGGACAGATTGCGGGCGGCACTCTCACTTTCCATCATTAACTACTATTTTCTTGCGTTTAATTGCCTCATCTACCCTTCTCACTCACCAAATGCACCCCCTCCTGTATCTTATCGAGGCAACCCAATAGAAGGGACAAGTAAAAGGAAAAAGAAAAAGAAACAGATATTGAGTTAGGAGGTTGTTTTCATTTCGAGGAGTGGACATTACCATCTAGCAAGTACTATGAATCTTTTGTTCTCTCTTACGATATAAGAAAAAATGCAAAAAGAAATCTAACATATCATCAATGGACTAACTGCATTTTCTTAAACAAGAACAAAGAACAAACAAAAAATGCAAAAAGAAATCTAACATATCATCAATGGACTAACTGCATTTTCTTAAACAAGAACAAAGAACAAACCCATTTGAGCGAGACAGTTGAAATGTCATTTCCATTTCAAACATTGAGAATTGTAATTTAGGAACATGATGCACCCACATATTTACAGGAATAACTAAATCTAGGAATGGTACTTCTTAAATGTAAATGCGGACTGAGCTGAGTAAGTAAGGTTAAAAAGTTAATCAAAAGCCTCCAGAAGAGTCAGAACACATTAATAAAGTTGTAATAAATATGCAAGCACCAAGGCTGGCATGCCTTGTTAATCTTATCTAAAGCATTAATAAACAGTAATAATTTTTTTTTATGTATCTATACTACAGTACGATGGGTGAAAAGAGAGAGGATAGAGCGACAAGGGGGTGGTGAATGTTTCTGTTAAGCAGAGAAGAGGAACAAAGAGAGAGTTGAAAATGGCCTTTCACCGAATTCTCCTAAAAGCCCAATGCCTGCAGGGACTGCCTCTCCTAGACCAATCGAATTACCCCTTTTAGACCTTTTTAAAGACAAACCTTCGCTTCTCCCCCACTTGCTCTCCTCTGCTTTTCCTTTATTACTCACTTCTACTGCTCCTACTCTCTCTAAGACCCCCAAGAACCAGACAGCTGTTTTTCTCTAGGTTAAGGTACGTGGTTGCTGGCCTCAACTGGGTTGCACTGTTCTTCTGTAATGGGGGTTGACATGTTCTTCTTGTGGAATGACCAAGCTGTCCTTGGACACCATGAGGTACCCTTTCCCTGTTCCTCCCCAAATCGAATGTCCTTTTGGTGCATTCATCGATAGCAGTACAACAACAAATGTAGGTGTGAGCAAAAGGCAGACAGGATGAAGCCAGGCAAAACATTTATACACAGTTCATCTCTCAGTCTCTCTCAAAGCAAAACCAAAAACAAAATGAAAAAAACAAAACAAAACAAAATGGTAGAAGAAGAAGAAGTGACCAACAACACCCTTTTTGGTTTCTTTTATTAGAGAAAGGTTTTATTTCTTTGGGTTTTGATGGAAGATGAGGAGGAGCACACAACTCGTCGTCAATCATGTCATGGGTACTCTTTTTTTTTTTTTTCTACGGCTCATCGAAATGCAGAGGGGAGAAACGTTTAATGGAGCATTTTTTAAATGGATTTTTCTACACGTATGTATGCCAAAAACGTTGTACCCATTTTTCATTTTTCTAGTTAGCTTTCGAGGTCATAAACCGGCGATTAGTGTACGTTTCTCTGAATCTTCCATGCTTCTTATAATGATATTCCTATTCCACGTCTCAAAATACTAGCAATGTGGCCCTTGCTTTTCATTATTTGCGTTGTTTGTACTTACTGCTGGGTTGGTTGCTCATTGTTGTTGAATATTCAGCTTCCATAGAATCATGTATTGGTTGAGTACTTCTTTTGTTTGTTTTCTGTTCCGGGTTTGTGGTTGAAGCAAGAAGTTTTAACTCCTGCGGCGTTTTAGCTGATCTGATTGTTAGTGGGAGCTTGGGCCATGGGTATTGTACGGTTTTCTTTGTGTGTAGTCCAAAATGTTTCCAAATGAATGGCCTTTTGATATTCGGTTTAGGTCTGGCTTAGGAGATGGATGATTTTTTGTGGTTATGTTGTCGGTGGAAGATTGATAGGAATGTCTTTAATTTCTGGGCACTATGTTTAACAATTTGGTAAATGGTGATTTTTGTAATTGCATTCTCATATTAGTTTTGAATCTGAGCATCTTGTTTTCTTGTACTAACCTAAGTTTGGGCATGAATGACAATTACATCAAAGCCTTCTAAACTGAAATAGTGGAATGGTCCAAGAGCATTTGCTCCAAATACAATTTGCTTTGCTTATTATCAGATTCTGGCATACCCCTATAGGGAAAGCCCTTTTTTAACATGCTCCAATGTCAAGCATGTGCTTTTCTGAAATTGTAAAGTAATCAGGATCAATGAGCTATTCCTTACAGGGTTGCGTTGGGATTACTTACATGCTGTACAATCAACACTTCAATTTGTGTCTCATGCGTTTTTGCTGCAAACTTTTCCATTTAGGACCTTGCGAGTCTTGTTGTCCAGGCTCTGAGCACTCTGGATGTCTGGATAATTAGGATTTTAGTACATTTTCATTCTATATACAACTTGTGCTATTTTTCTGTTTTTTATATTAGTTGAAAGAATGCCAAAGAGTTTTCTTTCTTTACTGCATAATACTGTGCACCTTTGATTGTTATTTTATGGCTGTATTCTGTACAGCTTGGATTATAGCTAGTGGTGAAAGATGGCTTGAAAATTTTGGATCTCTGTCACCGTTAGCTTCATTCGGTTTGTGGTAAGGGGTAACATATAAAGACTTACACAGCTTACTTTACTTAGGTTCTATATTAGGAAAATGTTTCAGATAAAGGACTCCAAGTTATTTGGCATAAGGTTTAAGTCGGTTTGAAAATTGCCTGTATATTGTCTAACCACGCATATTTGGTTGTGCTGATTCTACATTCAGTGAATTGCCACACAATGTAATACGGGACAAGCTTGTTGATACTCAATTTCTAAAACCTCTCGAGATTGCATTTACACAGTAAGAATAATGTGTTTGCGTTGCTAATATATAATACGAAATAAACTTTTATACAGAACTATTTTTCACATTGTCCTACTGGAAATGACTAGCATACAACTATAGTCAGCTAGTTTCTCAATTGCAAAACAAGTATGGATGAGATACAAATAGTTCTTCCACGTTGACGATGAAATTGCTAAATTGTTTAGCCGTGTGCTTCTTAAAGCTGTCAACTCTTAAGTAGCACCTAGCTCTTAGATATGTGGTGTCTCTAAATTGTTAATCTAATAGCCGTGGCTGACTTGCTTCTACTTGCCACTTGCTAGAACTGCAAGGTAGCAAGGTATTTATGGATTACTTGTTATTAATGGAGGTGAGGCCGCCGTATGATTTATCAGGAAGCATAATGTCCGGCTTCTGATTGTTAAATCTATGGAAATGAGTGGTTAACAAGCAAAGCTTCACGTTCTGTTTGTGCCTCCATACTGACTACTAATACTCCCATCAAGTAAATAACAAAACAGGGTCATCACTTAATTGTTTTTGTGTGTACGTCTTGTCTGTTACATGCAACCCAAATTTCCATCCGGCAACTGATCGGTACAAACTTTTGCTCAGGGTTAGTTGTTCTGGAATTCATTTGATCCACATTCATATTTCACTCAGAAATTGTTCTTTGTATTTGATCCTTCACACTTTGCTGTTGCTTCTGACAAAAGATTATGCCTTTTCCAGCACTTTCATCATTTGCTTAAGACAAATGTAATTGAATGTAATATCGAGAATTTTGCTACGGGATCTTGAAGCTGCAATTTGTTGTTAATTAAATAAGCAAACAGGTAAGTTTTAGCCCAGCGGTTGATATTTACCATGTTATTTCTTGTTTTTAATTAAAAAAAAAAGGTTGTGTAGGACATGCAAGTCCAATAAGGAAGGGGGCAGGAACTGAAGACATGTTGCATCTGTGGGTTTTGTATTACACGGGGGATCTTCTTCTTTTGTGTTGGAATTGCAGCAATGACTTTTTGGAACCGACTAGGACACGTTGCAGACGGGTCCTGTTTCAGCCTTGCGATAAATGAAAAGGTGAAAACCAAAATGCGCGTGGACCCCATACGATACGAACTGGACAACGGCTTGCCGTCCTTTCACGTTGTCCCTTGTTCCTGCAAGCTTGCAGTAGATTCACATTCTTTTTGACTGTTTTTAGATTCACGTTCGGCCTGCAATTCTTATCCAGGCAATTTTCCAATCTAATTTCGCTAGATTAAATAGAAGAATCTCAGTAAATATATGAAAATCTTGACTAATTCATCAAAATTATTTCTTTATTGTACATCTAATCTGCTTTTTGTGGATCACAAGGGCTTGAGATTGTATTCTTTTAGCTGAATTAGAGATGGAAGGGATGGCAATTATTTCACTTGCAGTAAGAAAACAGATTTTTCTTACAGAGAACAAGAAGTTCAGAGAAAATCAGAAAATTGTTATTACCTATCTCCAGCTGTCCTAACAGCTTTATCAACGGCCGTTTTAACTGTTGATAACTGCAATTCTCCATTATACACGTGTTATCCCAATCACTTAACGATGTCGTATCATTTTTGGCCTTTCTTTTATTCTGCGATATCATAAAAGTATTCCCAAGATACATTATCCTCCTTAGCTGACGACCATTTAGCTAGTATTTGAACTGTCGATTCATTGTGACGGTTGACCAGTCTTTGTTCTAATACAGGAGAACCTCCCTTAATGTAGAAATCACCAACACCTAACAAATCTCTCAAATATATGAATTTCTTTAATGGTAATGGTTTGGTAAATAAATCTACAACTTGATTATTGGTATTACAATACTCCATCTTAATTTCTACTTTTGCAACCAGCTCTCTTATGAAGCAATGACAGGTCTCTATATGTCTTGTTCTGCTGCGATAAACTAGAATTTTTCGTCATTGCAATAGTTGATTGATTATCACAATAAAGAGTAGTTGCCTCTGCTAAAGCTTGCTTTATGTCTACCAAGATCCTTCGCAACCAACCAGCTTGACAAGCTATTGTTGTAACATCCATATATTCAGCCTTTAAAGATGACAGTCGGTAGATGGTTATTTAATTTCTTTTAACTCCATGAAATAGTACTTGTAACCATAGTGAACAGATAACCTGTAATACTCTTTCGATCTTTAATGCAGCTCCCTAAATCACTGTTTGAGAAACCATACAACCTAAAATTGTTTGTGCGTTTATACCATATTCCCCTAAGAGTTTGTTCCTTTCAAATATCTCAAGATTCATTTTTGTAGCACCCAATTGATTCTCGCTAGGAATTTGCATAAACCTGGATAAGAGACTTGTTGCTTGTGTAATATATGGTCTGTTGCTAATAAGATATAGTAAACATCTTATCAAGCTATTGTATAATTAAGCTTCAATTTTTTCACTCGCACAATCGAAGAAAATTTTTTGATTGGCACACATAGGAATACTCACAAAATTGCAATCCTTCAAATTGAATCTTTTGAGAAGATAATGAACATAATTTTCTTAGACAAAAAAAAAAAAGTCTTGCATCACATTGCTTGACTTTTAGCCCGATGAAGTAATTCTTCAAGCCTAAATCAATCACTCATCTAACATCATCTTTTTAAACTCATCCAATAAGAGGTCACTGTTACTGGTACAAATAAAATCATTAACATAGAGGTAAACGATAAGATTTTCAACTGGACCTCTAGTTTTCACATACAAAGTTGACTCACTTGGACTTTCCTGAAAACCATTTCTACACAAAGTGTCCATATATTCTTCCATACTAGGCCTGAGATGCTTGTTTCAGTCCATATAATGCTTTTTTCCAGACGATAGACTTTATCTGTATGACTTACAATATCATATCCTTTTAATTATTAAACATACACTTCTTCCTTTAAATTTCCATACAGGAATATTGACTTTACATCAAATTGATAAAACTTCCAATTAAAATTAGTGGAAATAGTTAGAACGGTGCATATTGTATCAAACATTGTTACTGGAGAAAAAGTTTCTTCAAAGTATATGCCTTCTCACCATATGTACCCAAGTGAAACTAGTCTTGCTTTTTATTTTTGGATAGTTCCATCAACATGGAACCTAATCTTATAGATCCATTTTATCCCAACAACTTCCTTCCCATTTGGAAGATTAAGTAGCTCCCACGTCTTGTTTCTTTTTAAGGCTCTCATTTCTTCATCGATTGTTGCATGTCATTCCTTAGACTTTATTGCTTCTTCAAAGTAGATTGGTTCTTTAATTTGAGCAAGTTGACATTGTTCTATACTTTCATAAATTTCTTGCAAGGATCTTCATTTTCTTAGTGGTGAATCTAATGAGGAAGAGCCTACTGAGGACAACTTTGAGACATTAGATTGGCTTTCTGTTGATGTAGATGGTTCAGGGCTGCTTAGTGTAGAAAGATTAGAATCTCCATTTTGATCTTCTTCTCTTATGAGAGCATTAAGGGATTCATTATCTTCAAGTAGTATTCCTGAAATTGATTGCATACTCTTCCAGTCCCAACTATTTTTCTCATAAAAAACAACATTACAACTTATTAGTAATTTTTTGGTAAGAAGATTATAAAAACAATATCATTTTGTTTCATTACTATAACCCATGGAAATATGATTGATGTTATTATCATCTATTTTTTCTCTTTTTTGAGATGGAACGTGCACAAATGTAATGTAACCAAAAACTCTTAAATGGGTTACTTTTGGTTTCTAACCATACCATGCTTCAAACGATGTTTGTTGATTCAAAGCTATTGTAGGAAATCGATTAAGAATGTAGGCTATTGTATACTTGCTTCTACCCAAAGATTGTTTAGAAGATTTTTGGCTTTCAACATACTTTTTCTCATCTTTATAAGGCCGCAATTCTTCCTTTCTGTAACTTCGGTTTGTTGTGGAATGTAGTTGGTTGTTAGTTGTCTTTGAATCCCAAATTCTTCACAAAAAATATGAGCTTCCTGAGAGAAAAATGCTCCCCTACAATCTATTCTCAAGGTCTTTATTAGCTGCTCACTTTGGCCCTGTTTGACAATCAGCAGATTGTATTAACTGTTAGCTGATTCTATTCGCGGTGAACTAACAGTGAATTATATCAGCTGATTTGACTAGCAAATAACATCAGTTGTTTATTAAAAATGTTTGATAAAATTAACTGTTTAGTATTAGTTATTTATGTATAAAATGACTTATGAGGGCATGACTTAAAAAAAGATTTATAAGAGAATGAATATTATATCTTAATATTCTTTTGAATATTCTCATAAGAATTTAAATTTTAGATATTTAATTTTAAAAAATTAAGTTTATAAATCTATTAAAATAATTATTATTATGATAATGATAATAATAATAAATATATCCTTTTTTTCCCTTCTCAATCTTAAATTAATGATATATACTTAATATAGCCTAAGATAAATAATTATTGCAAAAAGAAAAAAAGAAAGCCGCTATCAATAATTACATGAAATTTCTATGCAACTTATGTGAGTCTAACAATGAATAATTATGAGGATAGTAAAACATTTTCCTTGTAATTATTCTTTTTCCATTACGAGGATTTACAAAAGTTGCATACAGATTCAAGGCTTTTTGTCTCCTTGATTTGACTTGAACAGAAGAAGAAAATTGGTAATGAAATTTACACCCAAATAGTACTCTATTTTTATTCCTGTCTTTTTAAAGAGGCTACTATTCTCTGTGACAAAACATGAGGACAATGGCTTTAACTTAAAGGGCACAATTGGTTTTTGAACATTAAATTTTGAGTTGCAGACTCAAAACGCTACTACATATGAGCTTTTTCAAAATCAGTTGATTGGGTTCAATCAACGAACCCAATCAGCTGATTACCAAACATATCAATAAGTTGTTTGACATGGTTAAACAACTAAAATGTTTCAATCAGCTAAAAAGTAACTAATAAGCTGTTTACCAAACATGGCCTTTATTTCTCAATGTATGTTTTGAACTTCTTGAAGATATAAAAGGCTTATGTATTTTCCTTGAGAAAATAAACCTATGTTATTCAACTAAAATCATTAAAAAAAACTAAAAATACATGTTTTTGTTGAGGGAAAGTGTCCTTATAGGCCCACAAATGTTTGCATGAATCAACTTTATTGGTTTTGAAGATCTTCTTGCTTACCTTTTTGGAAAAAAGTCGTGATGTTGCTTCCCAATTATACAACTTTCACATATCTCATTTACATCTTTAATCATTGGCAAACGACTGACATAGTTCTTTTGTAACATGAGAACTAATTTACCCAAATGATTATATCTATGATGCCAAAGCCAATTCTCATTAGTCAATGTTACCTTCAATACATCTTTTTCATCAAAATTGATAATGTTAAGAATAATCTTATTTTTTTTTCCATGGACACCAAGCAAGATTCTCTTTGATTTATCTTTAAACACATCGCAAGTAGAATCTTTAAAAACAAATGAATAAACATCCATCATAAATTGCCCCACACTTAAGTTGAATCCAAATCAAGAACATACAGTACATTCTAAATACAATTCAAGCCAAGAGAGTTCAGCATCGTAGTACCTTTTCCTTGTGCTATACGTATTGTTCCATCACCCATTGTAATTCGACTAGTCATAAATTCATCCAAATTTGTAAAGAGCTGCAAATCACTTGCCATGTGATTACCACAACCACTATTGATGTACCTAGATGAAAAACATGCAAGAAAGAGACTCTCACTTTCTTCTTCCTCTTTCTTTTAGGCTAGGTTGGCTTCTTTTTCTGTAAGCCTGCAGAACCTTTCTATATTCTCATATATCTTATAATAGTAGCATTGCTTTTGTCTACCATTTTCACCTTTATCAGTACTTATAAACTACTGGTTATTCTTGTTGGATCGACCACCGCTTTTGCCTCCTCTTTTTCCTTATGAGGAATGTCCACCACATGATTTGTTGAAGTTACTTTTATTTCTTGATTCACTGGCTTCTTTTCCATTTTATGAAATATGCATCTTACTGTAAAAAAAAAAAAAGCATTCTCAACATAATCATTATCATATCTCTTCATTCTATCTTTATGAGAATAAAGATGCCCCTATAATTCATCAACAATTAGTAGTTGCAGATCTTTCACTCTTCAATTGGAACCACAATAAGATCATACTTCTTTGGTAAACTTTTAAGAATTTTCTCAACCACCTTCTGCTTACTCAAAATCTCACTATATTTTCTGATTTGATTAACAAAATCAATTTTGATGGAAATATATTTAGACAAGTTATCTCCATCTTTCAGAAATAAACTTTCAAATAAGAGTTTGAATTTTAACATTTACCATTTTTGCACTCCTCTAGTAGACATTTTGCAATGCATCCCAAACTTCTTTTGACTTCATGGCAGTAGCAATATGAGGAAAAATTGCATCATCCACTACTTATTGCATGAAAAATAAGGCTTTGGAATCTTTCTTTCAAAGTTCTCTAACATTATCAATTATTGTCCCATCTTTATTGTAGCCATTCTATACCAAATCCTACAGTTCTTAGGATAAAAATAATTTCTTCATTTTGGTACCCCATACATTGTAGTTAGTACTCTAAAAAAATGGAATTGAAGGTTGTGAGAGGTTTACTCTAGCATGATTGTTAGCCATTTAGAATTGTAACTCAGCTTTGATACCAGATGTAAGATAATAGGCTAATTATAAGAATAAAAGCTATAAAGGAACTTTTAACAAACAAGTGGTAGGCAAGAAATTGAACAAAAAAAATTCTCTGTATTCATCCATGAACCAACCATTTATACACAAGAGAATGTAACAAACTATGAGAAAACAAGGTCCCACCTTGACCAAGTAGCAACCCACTAATCACAATTAACAACCCACTATAGCTACCCACTAACACAAGTTAATCTCCTAAAAATCTGCTTCCACAACTAAAAAAGAAACCATGTATTTTGAATTAAAACAAATCCTATTGGACTGTAACTTATAGCAAAAAATGTAACAATAAATTACAATTTCTACATTAATAACTAACAACTTATGGCCTTGTAATATTTCAAAATTTATCCACCAGTAACACATGTGAATTACCCGCTAAATAAGAATGTGTAATGGTGATGCATAACCATATAGAGCTTCATAGGGTGTAGTGGATATATAATGAAGGTGGTATTGTACCACCTTTTTATTAATGGTACCCAACTACTCTGTTAGCTTGGATAATTGTAAATATATCTCTAAAATGAGATTCAAAACTTTGATTTATCCATTAATCTATAATGATAAGTTGTGGAAAATGTAGTTGTACTCTTTGTAATTGAAACAACTTCTTCCAAAATGCACTAGTAAGCACGACTTCCCTGTCACTAATAATGACACCAGGTAGTCCATGTAATTTACATACATTATTCATGAAGAGTTTAGCTACTTTTGCAACTCTATTAGGATGACGAATAGGAAAAAAAATGGTCATATTTAATCAATCAATCTACTACCAATAAGATGATTAAATAACCATTTAAATTAGGCAACCCTTTCATAAAATCTAAACTAACCTCAGTTCATATTTCCTACGGAATTTGTAGAGGTTGTAAAAGTCCCACAGGTTTGGTTAGATCATATTTGTTCCTTTGACATACATATACTTCCTTACAAATTCCCTCACATCCTTCTCCATTCTTCTCCAAAAAAGTGCATATTGGGCTTCTTATATGTTGTCAACCACCCTGAATGCCCTCTTTATGCCAAGGCATAGAATAGCTTAATAAGTTTCTATAATAGATTTCCTACCACTAATTTCCATTTCCAATATAAACATTCCTGATTCCAAGTATACGCCAACATCATGTTATCACCTTCCAGGAGCTGTTGTATTATTTTCTAAACATCTTCATCATTTCTCCATCTATATTTAATTTCCTAAAATAAATCATTGGAGACTTGTGAAATAGGGCGAGTGAATAATTTAGCATTTGTCATTCAAATAGCACATCAGCTGCTGAATTATCTCGGCCCCTTTTGTGTCAGATTGCAAAGTCAGATTTGATAAGCTTAAGAAGCCAAGTAAGTTGAAATGAAGTGGTTATCTTATGTTCCAAAAGGTATTGTAAGTTGCAATGATCCATTTATATGATGAAATGGCAACTCTTTAAGTAATGCTACCATTGCTTAATATACATCACCAAAGTAAGGAACTACTTTATTGGAAGCTATAGAGGAAGAAGAAAAGAAAGGGTTAACTGAAAAACTTTTATTTCTATATTTTCACTTCTTATCTCTATCTCATAACAACTAATTATAAGTCTTTTTATAGGCTAAATATCAACTATTAATCAAAATAAACGTTCAAAATAGAATTCTAAACAACAGACTTTATAGCTAAGTAGCCTTTAATAAAATAACTATAACTTTCTTTAGAAAACCTGAAACTTGTGCTATTTAAGGATATGTTTGGTTGGACATAAGGTTTTTAATGGAATGGAATGGAATGACTTATAATGGAATGGAATGTAAATAAATGTAATATTAGAAAATTGTTATTTGGGAGGGATGGAAGGGTTCATAATGTAATATAGTGAAATGTTGTTTGGATGAAGGGTTTATAATGTAATATAGTGTAAATTTGTTTATCATTTTTCATTCCATCCTAAACCCCCCAAATTGGACGCTTTTTATTTTTACTGTTTATGATGTAATGGTATATAATATGAAACCCTCCTCTTCCATCCCATTCCATTCTATTCCTTTATAAACCCTCCTCCCAAATGATCGAATAATATTACATTCCATTTCATTCCATTAATAAGCCCCCAACCAAACAAAGCCTAAGAGTAGTAAGTACACTGGATTACCTGCCATGAGACAATCATATGGATAATCTATTCTAGTGTCAATGTTTGTCTCATCGTACCAATGGTGTAAATATCCTTAGACTTGAGGTGTTCAAGGATATCTTGGATACTAATCCAGTACTTTGACTCCATTCCTCATTGCCTCTTAAAGGTTGCTCATAGGGTGGTGATTAGGTATAACTAGAGGTATTATAAGGTAATTGAATAGCCAATAAAGGATTCACCACTCCTGATAAAAGGAGAGGATACCCACGACCTCTTATCGGGGTCATTACTCAGGAATCTCTGGCTAGAATGGAAATGTCATGATGATAGTCTTCAGTGACATATCCAATTGAGTACTGAGCCTCGAGGACAATAAGTAACATCACTTGGGCTAGATGTAACATAGTCAGTCTATTGGGAGTTGAAACTTTAACCATACTCTAAACCAAGTGGGCTATAGATGGTGAAAGAATTAATTGCAAGGGAACATTGTCTATGGAAGGGTTCGTAGTCAAACCACTAACTTTTCAGTCAATTGGTGGTTTTAAATTTTTGATAAATATCGCTCGTGACTTGCTTGCGTTAAGTGTTAATTCAAGTGGCCAACATAACCAGGAACCTAATAGGTCACATGCATTGAAGATGCTAAGAATGAGTAAAATGGTTTTGGATGGGGATCCAAGATATGAGAGATGCATGACTAAGCTACACAAGTTTCGTAGTTTAGGGTCATTTCGTTATGAATCATATGACACATGTGAATCTTGCTTATTAGGTAAGATGACAAAATTACCCTTTAATAAGCAAGACAACAAAATTACCCTTTAATAAGCACGATGACAAAATTACCCTTTAAGGAAGGGGTGGAAGTTACATGGTAAATTAAGTGGGATTAAAAAACCACTTAATTACCACTAACTCTCCATTGATGTTGGGTGTTAGAGGAAGGCCAAAGGTTGTAAGAGACATCAATTTTTATGCAAGCATTGTGTGAAAACAAGAGATTTTTGGTGAAGTGTTTAGCATCTTCTCTCACTCTCTGCAAAGACTCTTTCAAAGAACACATCACAAAGCTAGCACTTTGTGTGTGTTCTAGCCATTCTTCCTAAGAGGTTTCAGGCTTGACTCTTCACATGGATATCATTAAAGACATCCTCCCTTAGTTGCTGTGGTTTATGACAACCCGAAGAGATGAAGACAACAAAGAATGAAGGAGATTGTAAGGTACATATTTTAAGTTCATGTTTTGTTAAAGTTACATCTAATGCCACTTGAAAGTTCTTGGCTTTTTGGGTTTTGTTTTATATTTTTGCTGTTGTTTTATATTTTTGATTCATATGATGCAAGATCAAAACCCTACATTATTGAAGTCCTCTTAATCAAATAATTATAGGTTATAGTGAGAGATGGCTTTGTCTTTACTTGATTAATATTCTCCTCCAGTATATTTTGATGATTGCTCTTGCTTTATTTCTTATTTATGATTGCTATTTTCAAGATTAATGAGAATTTCATTTGGATTATATAAATTTAATGTGAGTTTTGATATTTCTACCAAATTATTCCTCTAGCATAGGCCTTACAATTTTCTTATTTCCTCATTGCAATTTATAGGAATTTCCTTTAACACTAATTTCAATCGAATAGACTAGATGATATTCATTTATAGTTACTCCTCTTTAGTTTCTAGGCCCTAAAATCATCTTTTGTTTCTTTCTTTCCACAAACCGTATATGCATGATTTTGTACTTATAATATATATTGGGACATTACCTATTTTAAGGCTTCCTCTTCTCTATATCCATTCGATGAATTCCATATATGTGAGACTAAAATTTTATAGATAAAATTATGCCTGTGTTCTTCACCATATATTCAAGAAATAGGTGTATTTAAAAAATAAGTGATCATGAGTTTTCTACTCTTGTTTGCATAATTGGCACTGTTTAGATAGATTAAGAGAGCTTAATTTGTGCATTATTGGTATACTTTTTAATAATGCTAGCCATAAAGTAAAGAACACCATAGAAGTTTAGAACTTATTCATACTTCTTTGCTCCACCCTATAATTACTCTTTTAGGCCTTTTGACCTCCTTGCAAGATCTATTATTGAACTCCTCTCTAGAGTTCCCTAGCTAGATGTAGGTGTTGTCCCTCCTTATATAAGGACTATAACAACATAAGACTAGAATCAAAGCTGAGGAGACATTGCTTTAGTGGATATAATTTATCCATCTATTCACCCTTGAATTCCTTCGAATACCATATATATGGTTTAGCATTGGGGATTCCATTAAAGGGACAATATCGCTCCAATTATCAAAATGTAATGATGCCCTTTCCCCATTTCCTATCCTACATTTGTTATACGTTGCCAAGGTTCTTCATAATTTGAATAGTTCTAATATAAATAATGAGTATGATGGCCTTGTCTTTATTTCCCATATGGTTCTTTTTATAAATGCATAATTGATCATAATTCTACCTCATATTTGATGTATTTTTGCTTGATAGTTAATACTTTAGTGTATATTTGGTATCTAATCCTCTCCAATTGTGTTTACAGAGCATAATTGCCTTCTTAGACTATAAGGAGAAGAATTTGGACGAGATCATGGTAGAAATTAAAGATGTAAAGTGTAAAAATGATGTACGACTGTGCACTTCCCTGAGCCTGTGCGTCTTCACTATTCTTATAATTTCATCTTATTATATTTGTGTCTTATTAATTTAATTAACATTTAAAACTCTCTAATTGATCTTGGGTTTGGGGTTTATTGCAGGAATTACGATTCATTGTCATAGCCACAACTCTCAAGGGAATGGTGAAGTGGACAGTACTTTTATGGGAGCCATAATATGTCTTTGCAATCTATAACATCACCATATGGGAGAGGAAGCTGTTTTGACATATTTTTGGAGGCTCAATGGATATTCAGGCCATTTCGCGACGTTGGTGAGAGCTGTGACTACAATCATGAATGTCAAGCACCAACACATATAAGGGAGCAACAGAGCATGTACAGTCAACCTCAATGTGAACTGTATGAGAATAGCTATAATTTAGAGTGGAGCAACTCTTATATATATAGATGGGGTGATTGTGCTCCAGTTGGATATTGACAGCACCAAGCACCCCTAATCTATGATCCAACTCTGGAAGATATAATGAAAGTAGGGGTTGAATGAAAATAAAATTCTGGAATTAAAAAAAGTAAATCAAAATAGAGCATAACCACTTAACAATTGAGATATCGTAACATGAAAAGATCAAAGAATTATAAGAAGGGGATTTATCCTATCATCAAATGATAACATGATTACTTTTGAGTTAATTCGGTATCGACCCTAGACTTTCGAAGGGTAGATTACTCTCTCTCTTGAGTTATAATCATTAAACCCTAAATCATAAACCCTAATTGAATTATGGAATTCATAATCTCTCAATTAACAAAAAGCTCGCACATCCAATTAGATATTAAGGCCTCTAATATACTATCGAATCCTTACATGAGATCTCTCTTCGTATAAATTACCGATTTGATTATTTGGATGATCTATTAGATTGTTTATGTAACATCCCCTTACCCTTGTTAAGGTTAGAACATTATATTTCGACAAAATTACTGAGAAATTAGAAAAATGCACATCATGCTTAAGCTATATATATGACATGCACATTTTTGCACATTAAAATGATTGCACATGCATTCATTGACATTTTTGGGGTATAACTGAGTTATTAATGCGATTAAAATGTGATTTGGCAATTTTGGTATATTTAGGGTATTTCAAATTTTTTGGTGAATTTTTGGAATTTTGGAGTATTTTTGGACTAGGGAAAAATGTTGAATAATGGACAAATTAAATTGTGACATATGGCAGTGTTGAACAGTGACAAGTGTAAGGCATGCAAGATAGCCACGTAGTGTAAGATTCAGTATAGCTCATTTCTCTGTTGTTTGATTCTCCAAACACCATCTCCAAAACACAATCTTATTTGTCCAATATTCCGTACAATTGATTCACTCCCATCGCTGGAACTATTTTTGAATCAAGTAACTGACTTTGATGATGTTTTACTATTGTTGATGTTGTACATGAATTTATTCATGAGTAGTTGAGAAGAGTAGTTTCGGTGATAAATGAATCAGATGAAAGATTTTTGATATAGAAATATGAAACAGGATCTATTTTAGTTTGAAATGAGTCATGGAAGAGTGCTAGAAAAGTGATGTAGGAATATATATACTCTGTTCTAGTTTAGAGAAATCTAAATGTGGTTGGTTTTACTATTCACGCATGAATTTATGGAAATGAATTTAAGTGAGTTTAATGAATTTAAATGAATATGTTGGTGAGGTCGTGGAGTAGAGTTGATAAAATGATAAGTTTTTGATGAAATGAAAGTGTGGAAAAATGGAAAAATGTATTAGATGAAAGTAGCAGAAAATGGAATTTACATGTATGAGAATTCGATTTTGATGTTTAAGTGTCAATCTTGGATTTTTGAATTATTGTGTGTTGATGAGATAAAATGAAGTTAAAAGAGTTGGTTTAAATGTCTTAAGTGTTAAGTGAAGAAGATTGAAGTGAGAATAAAAATCTGGAAAAATTACAGTAGAGAGAGGAAGTATATAAGAAGTTTCAGATTTTTGTTGTTTGAATGGGAAGTTTGAATTTGATTTTTTTTAGAGATTGTATTAGGTTTAGAAATGTATAATAGATGATTTAGAAGTCATTAATCTGGAAAGAAATGGAAAAAAGGGAAGGAGAAGAGGAAGAAATGTTCGATGAAGAAGGGAAGAAAGCATGACTGTCCTTCTGTACAATCGTGATTCTTCTGATGAAGGCCGCACGATTGCAACTTCGTTGATGAAGGTCACGAATCACGATCATGCTTCTACATGATCGCAACTTCGCAGGCGCAGGTGGGTGATCGCGGCTCTGTCGTTCGATTAAGGAAATCGACCTTGGAAACCGGTCAAAAATAATTAATTCCAAGATTGCAGCA
>JANIHZ010000006.1:10616901-10627362 GCA_027478365.1 Erythroxylum rufum | reverse complement strand
TTTTAATCAAACTTCAAAATTTTCAATGAGTAAAGACAATATTTTTTAATCATATTTCAAATTCTTTAATTTTATTGAATTTTTAATCGATTTTATGACAATCTAATATCGATTGAACCTTTTAAATCTTAAACTCTTGTCTTATTGGTTTAACTTTTTAATTCGGTTTTTAAAATATTGCAAATGAGAAAATAATATTTTCCAAAATTATGTTATAGGTTGATTTAAGGTGACGATGCCAAACTTCAAAGAAATAATGAACAATACTATTGTAACGTTATAGGAAACTCATGACAAGACCTTCAAATTTTCATTATAAGAGATTAGTACATTTTTTATTTTTAATATATGTGTCTTTAATCATATTAACTGTAATTTTTATTAAGTAATTCTAAAATAATAATAAAATAATTAATTTTTTTAAATATTATTTCATCTTACATGGTAAGTGATTGTCACTAACTATTATTAATTACCTGTAAGAAATTACTTTCCTAGCGATAAAAATATTTTAGTTTCGAGGGTAAGCACGTGTAACATACCTTCATAATAAACAATGCACGTTGTCTACAAGATATCTTTGGTCGATGAGCCATATCCGGCTTGTAAATGTTTGCTAGTGATACAATATCTGGAGAATATCTCCTCATAATTGGTTGGTTGTGATTCCTCATCGATTCCTTGGTGCTTATGCTTATCGACTCCTTGGTGCTTATGCTTAACTGAGGACTACCTCCACATGATTTAAAACAATGATAAACGTATGTTTCACCTGTCGAGCATCCCAATGCATGTTTAAAGAAAAATGAAGCGATAGGAAAGAGCAAGAACGCAGTATGCATGGTGGACACACCTTTCAAGTATCATGATAAGGTGTAACTCTTAACTCACCTTGAAATAGCTGGTTTACCTTGTTGACAAATATGGAGACAAAATAGTGTCTAATCACATAAATCGGTTTTGTAAGCGTGGAGACTCTAGTCCAGATCTTCTGTTCAGTTTTATAGTATTTTATTATGTCCAGTGAATCTCAGCTATTTATTTATGCGGGTTCTATATTTATTTATGCGGAGCTTACGCAGGATCCACATAAATAAATGACTGAGATTCACTGAACACAATAAGACATCATAAAATTGGACAGAAGATCTTGTTCTTTGAAACTGTAGCACTCATCACTGTTCATCTGTAACCTGTGGAATCAAAGTACGCAGTAGAATACCAGCAATGCACAACCCATTACATGTACGACGACAGAGAACAGCAATAATTTTTGTTAAAAGCAGAAAAACCAGACATCTGTACAGTGATGTGAACTAGGCTGCACATAAAGGGACTTGACCTTTTCTAGAAGTAAGTGAGTGTTTTCTATCTCATCAATTTCATAAGGCTCGTGACTTTGTTACTTTCCCTCATTTGAGCAGTGGCCCTTCTGACCTGAGAGCAGTCATGTGCACTAAAGATCAAATCATGGCTTTCTTTTACCCCCCACAAAAGTTGGAAAATTGTCTAAATCCAAGCCACTCACGCACTATTGGCCCAAAGTGTCTGCCACTATTGTGGGGAGACTCGATAGTAGTACTCATCTATTCTACCCTACAGCAGAAAGATGCACGCCAACCCAGGCCACAACGATTTCATCGTGCTTTCTTCTCCTTTTTTCTTAACATTTTGTAGAGCCCATTTATCATCAAAGCAGACTGTTATAAGCTTGAGTAAAGAAAAAAAAGAGTTTAACTTGTCTATTTTTATTTTTATGAATATTAAAAATGGATATTTATAAAGACTAAAAAGAAATAAAGTAAAAAAATTCTTTTGTTGCTCTTTAGAAGAATGGTAAGAGTGGACTCTGGACAAGTAGTTTGTCTGTCCTTGCTACCATTCTTGGATATCAACTCCTCATTTTCCAGCAAAAACTAGTACTTCTTTTCGTTAAAAAAGCAAGTTATTTCTGAATAAACAATAAGCATAATGTGTGTTCAAGCCTCCACTATTTAGAACAAACGAAGACGTATTCTTCTATATTATTCAATTTTCAACTTGAGATTATTGGAATCAAACAGATAAAAATAATAATTGTTATAACTAGGAACTATAAGAGGTATCACCCACTAAAATACAAGAAAGTTGTGTAATGCTTCAACAGTTGGAGTTAAAAATGTCTCAACTTGATGACATTGGCTTTATTTGTCTACATCATTGCCCCACCTGATCCTTTCGCACCTAATTGACAGCCTATTCTCGTGCCTCTTTAGTCTTTCGAACATGTAATTGATTGTTAGAAAGAAAGTGATTGTATTTACTGTATCGGAACCCAACCTGTTCATTTTTTTTCTTAATTCTCTTTGCAGTTGTGAAGAATGAAGTGGACTTGCCAACCTCCAAGGAAGTAGTTCCAAAGAAAGTTGTCATCAAATATGTAAAAAATGTCCTTGACCTAAAAGCCTAAGGAGAATATGGACGAAATGTCATCACAAACTTTAGTAAAAGGAGAAACAGAAGAAGAGGAAGCATTGGCTGGACTTGGAGACAAACTTCCATGAATTATAAAAACAAAGGTAATGTAGGGAATAGTACTGTATACAATTGAAAGTGATGAGAAGAGGGACAAGCTCGTGAAGATGTGAAAGATACAACGATGATTAATTGCATGCCATTGAATCAAAGCACCTCTCCTCCATCCATCCTTATATCAACTGTTTGTGTTCAGTCTAGATTCATACCTATAACCCAGCTAAATGCAACTCTACAAGGAATTCAGGTTTTTAAGTTAATATAAGCCCGTACAGACATTTGCTGTTCTGTCAAGCAAATCGTACCCAAAATATCGACTTGCGTGGACGCTAATCAGGGACAGACTTGGTCCTGCCACTGCCAGGTTAAATCATTGCAGTTTAGTCTAATGTACCTTGAAGTTGACGGACAGCTAAACAACTTGGGAGCTAAATTTTTTAATCCCGTAAAGATTGGGATATGGATTGCAATATAAGAATCATTTAATTTTGCAGATTCAGTGAAGTTCTCAACTCTAATTAATTATTTGCTAATACTAGCGCCACTGAACTCATATTAATCATTAATTACATATTGTATTAAAAGAAATTAATACATAATATTTTTATTATTAATACGTAAAAGTTGAAATGATCAAATAATACATAACTTTATTTTAAATTAATAAAAGATTATTCTAAATAATATAGTTTTAAATATTTACTAGAAAGCCTATCGAATAATTATGACATTATAACTTAAAAAGTATTAATATAAATAACTTAGAGCCAATATAGATGATTCCAGAATTTCAACACGCCATATTCGATAAATGCCCTTCTTTTTTTTAATAGAAGCAATGCTTATCCAATTGGAACGATATTATTTTGTTGTCAATATTTAAACGCTAATCGTTTGCAATTTGATGTGTAGTACCATACCTTGTATTTGTTTTGTCGGCCGTTGGCTGCGTAGGCGGATGAATCCTCCGATGATTAGATGACGTGTTAGTCTATGTCCACGTGGATGAACCTACGTAACTTGTTATCTAAATACATTTTTCTCGTTAAATAATAATTCCTATCAAATAACGAATAAGAATTAAAATGGCCAATCACCTTCGCCTATATATAGTATACACGACGCGTCCTTCTATTTCTCGCTCTCTGCTTCTGGTCTTTGCGTTTCCAATCTCTCTGTATCTCCTCTTAGCACACATTTCTTCACCTCTATATCTCTTCTTCGACCAACGCCTTAATTATCTTGCAACACGTACGCATCACTACTGCTTCCATTCTTCGCTTTGATTGTTGCCCTTTGGAGATTTGCGGCCATGAGGCTGCAAGACGAAACTGTTGCGTTTAAGATGGGAGGCGTTGATGCAAAACCAGAAGACGATGCGTTGGAAGAGGTCCCGTCGTCGATCCAGAGAAATCTCGTCGTTGTCGGTTACGCTCTTACGTCTAAGAAAATCAAGAGCTTTTTGAAGCCGAAGCTCGAAGGTTTAGCTAGGTATTAACTGATGTTTCCTTCGTCGTTTTCTGTTGATATTTTTTTGTGCCTTCTTCTTTTGATGTGTACTACCCGGGTGGAATGGAATATTCTTGGGATTTTTTGAGGTCGCTTTCTTTCGTTCAGTGGTGCAGATGGTGATGTTTTTGAAAATTAAATCTCTGATGGAAACTTCTCAATTAGGGTATATTTATCTCAGATAGTCTTATTTAACCATTTATTAATCCTGTATTGTGGGTGTAATATGGTAGATTGGCCTTTTTTACGTCATTGCATTATGTTGCTTTTTAAGTGGTTTAATAGTTATGTCGGTAAGAATTTTTTTGTAGGTAGTTGACTTTTCTTGTGTAGTTCATTTCTCATATCTTGTTATTGTTATGGGTTAATATGTTTGTTACTGTTTGCTGTGGGTGCAGGAATAAAGGGATCTTATTTGTTGCGATTGATCAGAATAGGCCCCTTTCAGATCAAGGCCCTTTTGACATTGTGTTGCATAAGGTTCGGCTTCGGCTTTGTATTCAGATTCCCCTTTAGATTTTCTTTTTCCGTACTCAACTCCTAAGTCCTAACAGATTCACTGAGAATCAGTTATCTGTTTTTTTGCCCCCTCTCGTATTGTTTTTTTTAAGTTATTCTGCTAAATAGAGGAAAAGAGCACGGATCAATTGCTACACATGTATGTTTAGCTATTGCCTCCTGCATCTATACATGACAACTGACGCTTTTTAATTTCCAAATTTTTTATCTTTATTGCAGCTAACTGGAAGGGAGTGGCGGCAGATTCTTGAGGTGACTATTGCTATTTTTGCTACTCAAATCATTGGTGAACATGCATGATGTTGTGCTTGTTGCATCTCCGCTAGAATGATTAAACATGAAAATGTTAAAGGGTTTATAAAGTGGTAAGGATCAAGTATCTAAATGACTAGTTCTAGTCATTTTGACAATAATTGATCAAAGCCCAATTCTGATTAATGGGCTCTACACTCTGTTCATATTCAAATTTCAATATGGTATTAGAGCCCGTTTGTTTCGATGGTTTGGGGCGGTGTCCAATTCTGTCCCTTTGCCTAATATACCTAGCAGATGTCCAGCCTTGCTTTGGGCTGAGGGAAGTGTGTCAAGAATCTCACATCGAACAAGTATGAGTGCATTTAGCCGTTTATAATAGTGTGCAAATCTCCCCTTTCAAGCTAGCTTTTGGGGTGAGTTAGGCCTTTCAATATAGTATCAGAGTAGGTTTGGTCCGGATTATTAATTTCCCAGTGGTCCGTCTAGATGTCTAGTCCCAACGTTCCAGTCCGGTTACCACTGCGTTTATTTCAAGTGACAACTAGATATTCAATCCCTTGCACCGGAGGGGGAGTGTTAGAATATCTTATATTGACTAAACATAAAAATATTAAAGGGTTTATAAAGTGGTAAGGATCAACTATCTAAATGACTAGTTCTAATCATTTTTACAATGGTGGACCTAAGGCTGTTAATGGGCTCTACACTCTGCTCATATTAAAAATTCTATTAATCTCCTACTTTCGGTTTGTTATCTGTCAAAGTAAAGGATTCAAAATGCATGGGTCTTATTTGTGTTTGATAAAAGGTGCATAATCCTTGTTCTTTCCTCCATCATGAATCTTGACTTGATCATTGGGGTGAAGGCCAGCTTCTGAGGAATATTCTACTTCCATGACCATCTAGCTGGTTCCTTCAGGTTTCCTGAACATTGTCTGCAAAGAAACATTTCAACTATGATGGGCCCATGCATCATTAATTGATCTTTCATGGTTCAATCAGTTTGAAAACTAGGGGTGTTAGTTGACAGTGGCTGTTTGCGAGACAGTGATAACTGCCCCCAAGTTTTCTACCTATAACGCTTTGTGGATTCTTTGATCTAGTACGGTATCGTGTAGCTTGGAATTCTGTTGTTTGAAATTGAAAATTCGATTTTTTGTTTGTTGGATGTGTACTTCAAGTCAAAGCCTAGTGCCTACTTGATTTCATAGTACACAAGTTATTCAACTCTTCTATACTTTGTGTATGTATTGGCGATTAGGTCCATTTGCAGTTGGAAGTTGAACTTTCATTGTTGTTGCTTCTTCTATATTGTTCCTTTTATAATTCCTATATTTAACTTGCAGACATCCAAACTAGAAATGGCAAATAAATAGTTGGAAATGATAGGCATGAACATTTGGGCCTAGATATCAAAGGAGTAACTTGATTATCCAGATCTTGAACTCTCTAGTGCTATTGTTTGCTTGCTGTTGCTAATGATACATGCATAGTGATCTTGTCTAATTGTCATTTGGCATTACAGTTCTTGCTATTTGTGCTGCCTGAGTTGAGATTCTGTATATCCATCAGGTTCCTTTTTTGTTTTCCTTGCCTTTCCAATATGAAAATTGTTTTTTAGGTACTTCATACTTCTGTTTGTTTTCCTGTAACTCTAGGATTACAGGAGGACGCATCCAGATGTCACTGTTCTTGATCCACCAGATGCCATACAACATTTGCACAATCGCCAATCCATGCTCCAGTGTGTTGCTGATATGAATTTGTCTGATTCTTATGGTAATTATTATGCTCCTGATGTTGAATTTTGATGTCAGTTTGTTATTATAGATTTCACTGTTTCTTCATTGAAGGTGAATCTGCATTTATGATATTATATTGCAGGAAAAGTTGGTGTTCCTCATCAATTGGTTATTAAGAAGGATGCGTCATCCATCCCTAATGCGGTCACCAAAGCTGGTTTGATGCTACCACTGGGTATGATTATTGCACTTTTTTGTCTCTTACTATTACCCTGTATGTTTCAGTGTAGATAGAACATCACTATCTGGAAACTGTTTTTTAATTGACACATTAGGAGGGTTCTGTGTTCTTTGCAATTGGTCATAACATCTCTTATGCATACTAAGTTGCCCACTTGTTTCAGTTGCAAAGCCACTGGTTGCTGATGGAAGTGCAAAATCTCATGAATTATCTCTTGCTTTTGATCGACACTCACTCCAAAAACTTGAACCTCCACTTGTTCTACAGGAGTTCGTTAACCATGGTATGAAGTTAATAATTTTTCTTTCTCCTTCCATCTTCATGTGTACCGTAATTGTGATGTTAATTCATAAATGCTGTTACTTTTGAGATCTAGGAGGCGTTATGTTCAAGGTTTATATTGTTGGGGATGCTATAAAGGTTGTCAGACGGTTCTCTTTGCCTGATGTCTGCAAGCGGGAGCTTGCCAGCAACGCTGGTGTTTTACGTTTTCCAAGGGTTTCTTGTGCTGCAGCTTCTGCAGATGATGCTGATTTGGATCCTCGTGTTGCTGGTTAGTTGTCCCCCGAGTCTTTTATTGTTAAGTTGTGCCTATGTGGTATAGCTTTCTTTGAACACACAGCTTAGGTTACGTGGTATGAGCTTACATTCTTCTTATAGATCTAGGGGTTCAAGTAGTCATCAACTGTTAGCTTGGGTACCATTGGGTTTGTTGTGATCTCTTGAGTTCTTGCAGCCATACCCAGGGCTTAAGCAGTTTGTATGGTACGACATGCATTGACTGCTACAAGCATATTCATAGATCCTTAAAGCGCCAAAAGATATTTCTATTTCCAGCTTTGTCTATACAATTGTTAGATAAGGTGGTGGCATAACTCTATCAAGGCTTTAGAATGTACAAGTCTTTCTAAGCTTCTCTTTTCATGCAGAGCTTCCCCCACGACCCTTGCTTGAGAAAGTGGCAAAGGAACTTCGTCGCCGACTGGTAGTTTTCCTTACATTGACTGTTGATCTGCTTGCAGTATAAATTGCGAGGCCTTTGTTTCCTTAACATCTTACTTATTGTCTGCCTCTTTGTAGGGCCTCCGGTTGTTCAACTTGGATATCATCCGTGAGCATGGGAAAGGAGATCAGTATTATGTCATTGATATCAACTACTTCCCAGGCAAGTGATGATGTATATGTTTTTGTAATTTGTTCTTCAAATTCAAGATGTCATTCTCTGTTTCTTAGCTTCTGTTCGAAGCCTTATAGGTGTTTGTTTTTCACGGTCTATGACTGATTTATTTAATTGGCACTATCTTATAACGTGCAGGTTACGGGAAAATGCCAGAATATGAGCATATATTTACAGATTTTCTGTTGAACCTGGTGCAGAGTCGATACAAGAAAAGATCCCTGTAGTTGATGTTAGAAGCGTGTCGGATGCAAATAAAGAAAAGTACCATATCAGCAGCCTCATGATAACCTCAATGGGTATGTGAGTGATGATAGCTCGTTTGCTCTTTGTTTACGACGTCGTATTATAATTCCTACTTGTAGCTGGAGGTAGCCACATGCAAAGTGCAAGGAGCAACCTCTCAGCTTCTGTAATTTACTTGCATGCTGGCAGGATACAGGTCTGCTAGTGAAAAATCTAACGTTCTTAAAGCTCCTAAACATATTGGCGTTGGTGTGGTGCTCCTGGGGCAATGATGTTCCCTTGGCCACATTGACCTGTAGATTCTGCATAAGGTATTAAGATTAGGAAACGTTGGTAGTAGCGGAGTGCTCATAGTGCCTCGCATAGTTCTGCTGGATTTGCTCAGTTTTGCATTTTTTGTCTTGTTGGAAGGTGCCATTCAGATCTCCAATGTCTGGCCTGTACAGATGTTTGTTGTTGGTCGTATCCACCTCCTAACTTGTATTGCGCAGTTGTAGAATAATACATCTTAGGTATTCCTGTACATTGAGCTGCCCGCCATTGTAGATTCTCTTTCCCTGCGATTAGAAATTGTTCTTTCCCTCGTAAGAACATCTGCTCGGTTCCAAGGTCTTTTTCTGCTGAAAGTGATGTGGCTACGTCTTCGAAGCCTAGCAAGTGGTTTTATGAGCACGGGTGTTTCTTGAATGTTAACATGTTCTGACATGCATGCGGCAATTAACAGAGTTTAAATTATGCAATTTGAGCAAGAAAAATGGAAAATGGAAATAACATTAGTCTTTTTTTTTTTTCTTTGATCAGGAAAAGTGATTCAAAAAAAGAGACCAGTTAGGACTGGCGAGAAGAGACTAGAACTTTCAAGTCGTAGGATCAATGGTAGTTAAGCAGCTGGTTAGTGGATATTGGGATTTTCCTAGTTAAGACGTAGTATTCCTCAGACCATCATCCTCGTCAGCCAGTTTCGAGCCTTGCACTTAAATTTTGTTTGGAAGAACAAATATTATCTTATTCGAAACTAAAAAGATTAGAGTGGTTGGCACTCATTGCGAAGTTTCCAGTTTGGATTATAATCTGAAAGCTCTTCAGGCAGTTATTCAAATTATCAATGCTTTTGCTGTTAGAAAATCGTGTGGCTCAGAAGTACTAAGCTTGAAGCTTGATTGTGAATATTCCAATTTACCAGTAATTTCGGAGATAATAAATAATATTTTTCACAGTTCTTTTGCCACTTGTACATAACAAAGTTTTCTAATCGATGCAATCTTGTTGATGAGAATGGAAGTTCGGAAAAGAGAGCGCTTAATTTCTAATATTCCATATCTTCGTCTGTCACATGCGAGCTCCACACTTTTGTCTTTCTTTTAATAGAAGTTCCGTACTCCACAAGTATTGAGCCTTATCACCTTTCTTTAAAGATAAGATTCCACTCCACATCATGCTTATCCCAAGTTATATAATTATTCACTTCATTCAATATTAAGATAACCTTGATTTGAGTGAATAACGAACTCACAAAATCTAATACATTTTTTTTGTTATAGCCTTACAATTCAAATTTGATGGAGTTTGTTCGACTCTATTTTTGCACCTCACTTTTTTTCATTATAGCATCAATTTTTGGAGCATAACAGCCCTTTTTATACATGCACTAAGGCAGTATATAATAATTTTGACAACTATATTACATCACATATCTTTGACAACTATTTTACCTTAATTTGACAACTAGCACAGCATATGACAACTAATGACAACAGTTTTCCACTAACACATTTTCTTCATGATTAAGTGTTGGACAAAATAAGCTTAATCTATATCAACCTACTAGAGCTTTGGTTGAATTTTTGGAGGCTGAATAAGCAATTTTTTCTACTGCAAAAGTTTTTTTTAAAATGAGTGTTTAGCTGTAAAATGAAAAATCACTTTTTTAGTAGATATAACTTTTTGGACAACTAAAATACAACTTTTTAAAAAGCTCAAATTTAGAGCTTCTAAAAAAGTCTCTTTTTAATAGATTTTTCAGATCAATTAATGAACCTATTTTTTAGTCTCTTTTGCCCTTATGTTTTACATATAATTCTCACAATACTCAAAAACTCATCTTTACGTTTATTTTAAGAATTATAATATTATTTGACTTTTTTATATGTTTTAATATTTATTTTTGATATTAGTTTTAATGAGTCTATTTTTTAGTCTCTTTTGCCCTTATATTTTACACATAATTCTCACAATATCCACAAACTTATCTTCATGTT
>JANIHZ010000006.1:10519314-10530707 GCA_027478365.1 Erythroxylum rufum | reverse complement strand
TTATTTTAGTTAATTATATTTCAATTGATTAATTAGTTAATTACTATATGTTAATTAAGTAATGACTCTCATTCCTCTCCTATTTGAGGGAAATGGAGCATCACCTTAAACCTAGGAATGAAAACATTACCTATTTAATGATAGCATTTTACCAAACAATATTTTTCATTCCATACCCATACCTATTTTTTCAAACCCCCAAAACAAGCACACCCTAAGATGGAATGATTCTAAGACGATAGAACTAAGACGCTACAAAACTAACACGAAGTGTCTTAGGTACGAACTAAAACGATACAGAACTAAGACGCTACAAAACTAAGACGAAGCGTCTTAGGTACCCAAAACTAAGACGAAGCAGACCCAGTGTCAAACTAAGACTATAAGAGTCAAACTAAGATGAAGCATCTTAGGTACCCAAAACTAAGACGAAGCAGACCCGGTCAAACTAAGACGATAGGAGTCAAACTAAGATGAAGCGTCTTAGGTACCCAAAACTAAGACGAAGCAGACCCAGTCAAACTAAGACGATAGGAGTCAAACTAAGACGCAAAACTAAGACGAAGCGTCTTAGGTATCCAAAACTAAGACAAAGCAGACCCTGTCAAATTAAGACGATAGAAGTCAAACTAAGACGCAAAACTAAGACGAAGTATCTTAGATATCCAAAACTAAGATGAAGCAGACCCGGTCAAACTAAGACGATAGAAGTCAAACTAAGATGCAAAACTAAGACGAAGCGTCTTAGATACAAAACTAAGACGAAGCGAAGTTGGTCTGTCTGATCCAACTTAGATTATTCTAGATTTTTCTCCAAGAGTTTGAACTCGAATTCTACCCTTATAACAAATCTGAAATATGGAATGCAATATAAAACTTGGAAAATCATAAGCAAAAGAAATCATATTTCATTTACAAAACCAAACACAACTTGAACTTAGCTTTAATTACATATCAACACGCTCATCAGAAGCTTAATACAAATACAAATGGATGCTCAATGTTTCAACATGCTATGAAGCTGTCCAAAAGTGATTGAAACTAACTTAAATTCAAATGTTCTAATATCTTAAAGTTTCTGAAGCTTTGCAAGGATCACTGATCTTCTCGATTTGCACCTGAGGAGGGAAGGAATGGGGTGAGCTACACAACTCAGTGGCTAACATATTTATAGCCATGACAGTTGACCAAAGTCAAGCATATGTATGTATATATATATATCTAGCTAGTATTCATATTTTACTCAAGCAATTTAAACATTCATCAATGTTTGCTCAATCACATAACACTCAATATGCTTCATGCTTGATCATTTAAAGATACAATGCATATCAAACGGCTTGCATGAAACAGAATGAGGAAACCGAAGTTTACCCCATGAACATAATGAGTCCATTTCGGAGCTCATATGCTAAAAGCGGGCAGCCGGGATAAGGCTCTTGTCGACGTGCACGTGACGAACAGAATGGTTCCACTCTCGGCCAAATAGAAGCACATAATCATGCTCATAATCATTTTATCAAAATGATATACTTTCATGCTTTTTCTTCTTCCTTTTCATTTATACAGAATGTCATGATAGATGTCGAGGCATAACGAAATTTGAATCATTATAAATTTCAACAAATCCTTTTCAAACAATTAATCACATAATCATTCAAAATGTCATACATCTGTTTAATGCATATCATTTAACACATGTTTATACATAGGCAAGAATTTTCCCAATCATACAAAACTATAAACATATTACCCCCTAGTTAGCTTGCAAAAATTAAGTCAAGCTTACCCTTCCCTTTGCTCTTGGGTAGGATTCCCTTACCCCCTACAAAAGAAAATCATACAATTTCAACAGATGCAAGTTGAACGCAAATATAACCTATCCATAACCCATCTAGGTTAGAAAACCTAGGACCTAGCTTAAAAACCCTAAAGTCAATTGGATTCTCTTAACCCACCTTCTTCCAACACAAACCCTTATTGATCTCTACCTTAATCCTTTCTTCCTTTCTAACTCCTTAACAACTCATTCCTTTAATAGAGCAAAAGAAAAGATGGTTAACCCACCTTAACAAGTTGATTCCTCTTCTTTCCTTCTTTCAACAAAACCCTTCTCTTCTCTCTCTAAATTTTGTTTTCTCTCTCTTCTCCCTCTTCAAATCACGTTTTTCTCCTCTTAACAAGCAAAACAACACATCCTTTTTCTATTTCTACCTTTAATGAGCTCAAAAGGTCCATCTTACCCTTCCTTATAAGCTTAAGCTCTTTTATGCTCAAGTGATCTCCCAAAAACGTCCTTGAACATCGTTATTATTCCACTTATCCATTCAAAAAATCTTACTAACCTTGGCTCTATTATAGTCCCAAAAATTAAATCTATCTAAACTCCAAAATTGTTTAAACTTATGCTTACTTAAAGAAAAATTTTCTAAGGTCCAACAAATATCGTCTTAGTATGAACAGTAACTAAGATGAAGTGAATGAACAGTAATATCGTCTTTATATGAACAGTAACTAGGACATAATGGATGAATAGTAACTAAGACGAAGTGGATGAACAGTAATATCATCTTAGTATGAACAGTAACTAAGACGAAGTGGATGAACAGTAACTAAGACGATAGGGATGAATAGTAATCTCGTCTTAGTATGAACAGAAACTAAGATGAAGTTTTCTTCCTTCTTACTTTTACATCGTCTTACTTTTGCTTCATCTTACTTTTGCTTCGTCTTACTTTGCTTGGCCTCACATTTGCTTCGTCTTACTTTTAGTTCGTCTTACTTTTCACTCTCCAGCATTGCCACTTATAAAGATCATAACTTTTGACTCAAATGTCCAAAATTTCCATACTATATACCATTGGAAAGATAAAAGAACGATCTACAACTTTTAAGAAGGCAACTTTGCCAAAATCTCTCTGGATCAATCCCAAAATTTCCCCTAAACTCTGAAGACGAATTTTACATTCATCCTCCAACATACTGCACCCAATTCTCAACTTCATGACAAATTTTTGAGATTCTTAAAGACATAATTGAAATTTGATGTCTTCATAAGAAATGTAGCCATATGTTTCTAGTTTAATCCAAATCAAGAATCATCTTGTTTGGATATCTAGAGAAAAATTTATGGCTAATAGACCGAAGAACACTCAGTGAACATTTTCCAGATCACTACCAATTTTATTTCTAAACCTTTCCTTATCACAACTCATACCAAGATCACTCTTTCAACTCCCTCTACTTCTTATTTTCAATAAAATCACATTTAAAAACAATCATACCCGGAAGTTGTCAATGAATGCATATACCATCAAAATTACATGCATATATGCTAATATGATGCATGAGCAAGAAAATGCATTTCCTTAATCTCTCTTTGAGCTCCCATGTACTGAAATTGCGGGTCCTAACCCTTAATATGGGGACGGGATGTTACAATTCTCCCCCCTTAATAAATTTTGTCCCTAAAATTCTGATCTGATTGATCATTACTGTAGAGGTATTATTTTCTCATATGCTTCTCCATTTCCTATATACTTCACCACTCAAATACTCTCTTCCAAATGTCCATAGCTGATAACTCAATAGGTCCTTCATTCACTGATTTAGCTATCACACTATCTTGGTTATTTCATCGGTATATGGTAGATTACTCGCCAAATTTTACTTCGTACATTGTCAATCTATCTATGTTGATCATCCTATTATTTCTTAACCTATTCACATATCACATATTATGAATCTAAGACCTCTTTCACCAGTAACACTAACTCATAATAATTTTCATACAGACCAATTCACATAGCTTAACTTATCCTTTCTCTAAATCTGAGCACACCTTGCCAAGGTGGTACTCACAATTCTGAATCCTTAGCTTTTTAGACTTTCTTACTTCTTTCTAGTAAAATTGATCTAAAATACACTTCATTTTGCCCCATATTCCACTCCACATTTTTGCACTCTTCATTCCACTAGATTTGGTAACCTCAACATCTGAATTTGCACTTTCCATTATAGAATTGTCTGTTCAATGAGTCAGATTACACACTACCTGTACTAGTATAACACTCATTTGTACATTCCTTTTAAACTTAATAATTTCCTCAAACTGCTCAGAAATGACTCGGCACATCTAATGTCTCCAAGACCTCAAAACAATTACTATCATATCACTTTTGAACCATGTATCAAAAATCAACTCATAAGACCTTAATTGTCTCTATGCATGCACAAACCACTTTATACTATTACAACAGATTGCATCTTAATCTCTGATGTGAAACTTCATTATATACTGTATAATCTCCAAATCCAATTGATATTATTATCATCAGTGTCATATTCCTCAAATATTCAAAACATCCCTTTTTACTTTTCCAACACACTCAAAATACCATCTATGATCACAGTCACTAATTGATACCATTTTGCTTGGATCACTTAATTCTTCAATATCATAATGTTATTGGAGTATTATTAACTCCAACAGATATCACTCAAAATTTTCCTTATGTCCATAATTAATTCTTGCAATATCTTAAGTGATTAATTCCTCAATGAAGGTAATATTATCTCATGTCATTTTCAGTTTTCCACTTGATTTCTTGTCTCTACTGATTTTCTCCTTCCATTCGATTTCCTTTAATTCACATTAACTTATTCAAATGCCTATGCAATCGTACTAGTTCCTCTGCACATTTTCAATTTATTTGAATACTTCACTTTGTGTGTTGGTATCACTTCCTCATATTCAATTTGTATTTCCTAAACATATTTACATCGAATATAATGTGGACCTATATTCTCCTCACATTTGCAATAGTGTCACCTCGAATTTAAAATCCACTCACATAGTTTGATACTTTACATCAAACAAGATGCATATAGTTTCAGTAGCATATTCCACTTCTTATATCTAAATCTCCGTTTGGGATATAACTCTATTATTCACTTTAAATCACATATTCATTTCCGATTTGTTTCTTCAATCATCACTCTTAATTTGAATAATCTGAGCAACTTAACCCAATTTGAGGGAAATTCTTCTTTAAAAGAAGATTTCTTGCTACAATCATCGATACTGTTCATGAAATCTTTATTAACCAATATTTTCCATAATTACTTATGAATCTTTTTTTTTGTACTTCAAGAAGATTAATTTCAACTAGTCATCATATCCCAATAGGATCAATTTCACTATACATAATATTTCAATATGTTCAATTTATGCCGTAGCTTACATTATCAGAACATCTCTTGTAACGAAGCTCGGTAAGGTACTAAACAATTTCATTTACTCTAATACCTTGGCATATATCACCAAAATCATTACATCTCATCTAGGGATGTATTTAAATCGATTCACCAATTAGTAGCTAAGGATACTTTAATCCCATTCAATTCTAGATAACTCTTCTCCGTTCTCAATCGTGGGGATTTTGCTATAATCATGTCCCTCTTCTTTTTCCTCAAATTCATCACCTATAATAACATCATTAACAAACTTAATTTCTTCCCGGTCGATCACTACAAGTACTCTCACATCTTGCTCTAACCCATCTTGAACTTTGAACTAGAGGAACTATGATTGGCACTTATTCAATAAGTCACCGATTAATGATTGGCACTTATTCAATAAGTCACCGATTACTTCCTATATCATCTCCATGCTATTATTCACATAATCTTAATTGTTTCACTTGTCAAGGTGATTTCACTATCAGATGTGCACTCACAATAGCAAATCAAACTTAACAACTTTTGCATACATACCACTATCATCATCTCTCCTTCCAATTATCATTTATTTTGTCTCACACATATATATTCTCAATCAATGTATAATTGTAGGGGCAGAACTCATATGAAGCTTAAATCTCCATACCAAGGATATATTCCCATACTGAATTATAAACTCTTATATCGATAATTACACAACCATCCTAAGTCCAAATGCAACCTTTCAAGACCATATCAACTTGGCTTATACACTTTAATCTCATCATTTCTACAATTTTATGATTTCATTTCATTCTGACTATACACTTTAGTCTCCTTTTTACTCATATTCTCATTTTTCTCAATTAATTCACAACAATATACCTATTCACACACATATCACCCTTAAGGGTACATATCCCCATTGTGGTAAATCGTTATTTATCATACAAAGCCATATTTCTCATTTTCGAAATGTCCATAAACCTTTATTTTCTCACATTCTGTCAGATCATCAATTTTGCTCCAATGCTTCTAACCGCTCAGACTCTTAAGGAAATGCTTATGCATGTGACTCCTACTAGGGATCAGTTGCCGCAATATGCTATGACATGACTAGAGGAGCATCTCACAATACAAAGAAATAGAATGACATAAAGACGATGTCACTTAGGCTCAAATTTCACTCATAGGTTTAATTCAAGAATTCACTTCAATTCCACAAATTACCTAATCACTCAAATGTCAAAATTTTGACTAAGTTTACAAGATCGGTTATTGCAATCAATCCGCATGATTCACCTTAGACTCACATAGCCCATTTTAACTTCATGCACACACTCAATCTTATCCAAACTAATATGATAAAGCTTTATGGCTTAACATGCATAACCACATGCAAAAATCGAAAAGAATCACACACAAAAACTCTAATTCCTTCCCCCACACCTAGAATGGGCATTATCCTCAATGTCCAAAAACAATAAAAGCACAAAAGAGATATGGGAATAGAAGTACTCCCCTAGATTGAAGACGCCATATGCAGCTTTGAAATGAATGCCTACAAACAAAACAAACCAAAGAAAACAAGTAAAACACTCAAAGCAAACACTCAAAAGATATGCATAAAAGAGAAAAAAAAGAAAGGGATACGGATGGGCTGCCTCCCATCAAACGCTTATTTAAGGTCAGAAGCTTAACCCTTGGCATATGTACATCATCCATTATCGAATGGATACTTGAGCCTAACAGGTAGCATGCTCAAACTCCGTGAGAAACCTGAAGCAACTTCCCTTGAAGTCAACTCCTTCTCATCACGATGTCCATAACTTCTAATGAGTGGAACTCCATCATTTCACCATCATACTCTAATATCCACTCATCTTTTAGGGCATCGCCCGTCTCACACCAGGATGGTCTATGTAAAAGTAATGCCAATGGTTGTGGAGACTCAACATCCTGCTTGTCACCTTTGATCTTGAGCTCGCTTTCCCACAGCTCTCCTAAAAATTGTACTTCTTGCGGCTCTTCCTGTTCTTCTTCTTCTACCTCTCTTCTGGAATTTTTCAGAAGTGGTTCCTGCAATTCCTTACCACTACGCAATGTGATAGCCTTCGCACTTTCTTTGGGATTGATTTCCGATTGTGATGGAAAATTTCCAGAAGTTTGTGCCTCCAATCGATTTATGACAGTTGCAATTTGGCTTATTTGATTTTCAATATTCCGTTGTTGATTCTCAATATTTCTTTGTTGATTCTCAATATTTCAGATATTTGCTTCAGTAGTCCGCTGAAATGTCAAAGTGTTAGTGGTCAAAGATTGCACTATATATTCCAAGAAAGACCTCTTCTAAATTGGGTGTTGTATTTTGATGTTATCGAGGCACATACGGTTGTCTAAACTGCTGGAATTGAAGAGTGCTCGTCACCAAACTCATTACGATCTCCTCCAAAGACATCTCATCAACTTGTGGTGGCGATAGTGGATGTGGAGGCTCTGGCTCGAAGTAGGATTACTCTTCATAGTAGCTCGGTAGAGAAGCGAATCTATACTGTGTATACTGCAAAAAGGAACACGTACAAACAGAATAACCCAAAAATGAGCAAACTTTACATATCTTAGCTTGTTGGTCATCCCTCGGTACTTGCGCAACTAAGTGTGTGAAATCTGCCACTTGATGATCAAACCTAGAAATAGCAACAAATGGAAACTCATTATCATAATAAGGATAATATGAAAAATCATAATCAAAAGCATACTGATAGTGAGCCATGCTACTAAAAGATCAAAAAATTAGAAAAAGCTGTGAAACTAAAACAAATAGAAGACAAGGTAACCAAGAGCAACAAAACTTAAAACAAAAACAAAAACATTACTAAAAAAACCGTTAAGAAATTTTCTGACAATGGCACCAAAATTTGGTACTACTGTCACCTGCAACTAAATGTAAAAAGAAACCAACTTCCGTCAATACAAAATAATGTAGTAGTGGAAAGTAGGGATCGTTCCCACAAGAAATTTTAAAAGGTTAGCGAGTTTAAAACTAAAGTAACGAAGAAGGGGGGTTTTGAATTCACGAAATTTAGAAAAAGATGACAAAAATCATAAATTAATGAAAGTAATTGGATCTGAAAAATTAATAGAAAAGCCTTGGTTTTGGGTCACCAATATTATCGCGCTAAAATGGATCCTCGATATAAAATTTCAGTTATGAATAAAAATTTATTGGGGAATGTTTTTTCTTAAGTGTAAATGACTAGAAACATGTATCCTAGCATTTTTATTAAGCAACAACTTAGATACGATCGTAGGTTCAATTGAATAATAGCGTTAAGAACTAAGAAACCATTGAATAAGATAGTACATGTACGACACGCAATTAATCAAGACGAATATCTTCTTAGAATTTCCTATTTTAACGTAAAGAAGGTAATCCTAATTGCTACTTGTGATTAACAAAACTGAACATCATATTTCATTAATCTAGCTATTCAACAAATCAATTCCTAGTTGCGCACCTAGAAATCAATCAATTCAATTAGAAGAAGTAATTCAGAAGATACTCATTGTTCATCAATAAATCAAATTTTATTGAAACATCTCACACATAATAGGTGATAACATGGTTTCCCTCAACCAAGAAAAGAAATTTAGCTAGTGATAACAAAAGTGAAAAACAACAAAATAGATAAATGAAAGGTCTCTATCCCTGGTCTTTTCCTAGAAAATCTGAAAATCCTTAGAAATACACTGCAAAAACATAAAACCACTCATGGAAAATCTCCAGAAAATGTAAAGACTATCCTAACACTAAAGGTTGTCGAACCAAGAAGAAGAAGGCAGAAAAATGTCAAAACTACTCCTATCTATGGCTAAATCAAAGAACAGAAAAAATACTACAGAGAAATAAAAAACTATCCTAAAAGCTAAGCTGCGTGAACAGTAAAAATCTTTCTCTTTTATGTTTTTTTTATCCTTCCTCTCTCTCCTTTTTTGTGATATTCAGCAGATAACGTTTCCCCCAATTTTAGCTGGTCGATCCCCTTGATAAGATGGCAATCTAATCTTTAAAGATTGTGAAAATCTCGATTTTGAATCTTGAAAACAGATTTGCATATTTTTTTTAACCTTGCACGTGCCCACGCTTAGTCACTGAATTGCTGCCAACCTGGAATTTCGGATTTTCTTAGTTTCTTTTGCATCTTTTTGATTCAATTTCATTTCTAAAGTGTTGAAAATCATCTGAGAACAATTATGAGGCAATTTCATTAATTTTGAATAATAATTTCAACACATTAAAGAGAATTAAATACAAAATAAGCACAAATTGATAACTTAACAGAATCAAAGGAACATATATCGCTTGAATTCTCATAAATTTCTTGTTTATAGAAATGTTGTATTATATGAGAACGTTTTTCAATATTTTGAAATTTTAAGTTGTGAACCTTTTTCTATAACTTTACTACTAGCTTCTGTGATCATAGATGATGACATCCAACATCAAACTCTTCCCATTAATGCAATTGAAGAGAAGCAATCTACTAAAAAAATCTTTTCAAACACTTTTCATAGAAGATTCACTAAAGTTATTCAATCTCTATCTTTTCTTAGAGACTATCATTTACTCTAATAGGATCTTTCATATTATCTTCTCTTCATTTGCTGTCAGAGGTGTTTGTTTATCAATATTTATTTCTCTTTCATTATATCTATACTTTAAATATGCTCCTACCATTGGACCAAAAACATATAAGTAAGCAATTGAAGTGAAAGATTAGCAAAAATCATGACTACATAAACCAGTGCTTTAGAGACCAATCATATATGAAAACTATCGTATTTACCTCATGATAAAAGAACTATAGGCTATAAGTAGGTGTTCAAGTTCAAATATAAATCATATTGAAAATTGAATGACATAAGCCCAAATTAGTAAGCCAAAGACTACATTCTATAAGAAGGAATTAATTTTCTAAAAACTCTCTCTCTTGCTGCTCAGATGACATGTAACATAACTTTTCTCACACTTAAAACTATCAAGTGCTACTATTTTGAGCAATTAGATATTAATAATGTCTTTCTATAAAAAGGCCTGGATGAAAAAGTATACATGGACTTATCACTTTTCATCATATCTAGTGCTCCAAATCAGGTTTGCAGGTTAATTACATCCTTATATATGATTAAATAAGCTAGAAGAAAATGTCATATCAAGCTTTCCAACGCTTTGATTAGATAGATTTTTGTTGAAGGGTATTCATATTAGTTTTTATTTACATAACATATTGGTGATAACTTAATTGAATTGTTAGTTTACGTTGTTTATATTTTATTATCTAGCAACCTTATTGTACCTATTTAGGATATCAGAACTTTTCTAAATCCTAAGTTCAAAATTAAAGATTTTGGTACCTTAAATATTTTATTAATTTTGAAATTGCTAGAAATTCAAAAGGAATTGATTTATATCAAAAGAAGTATGATTTGAACTTACAAATAGTGATCTTCAACATTCTGAACCAACATCATTAATTATACCATCACTAAATAAAGCATCCAAGCATAATCTTGATTACACTACTTTGAAAAATGTTTGACATTACTCAATATTAATTGAACGATTGATGTATCTCATTATCTCAAGATGATGTATATGTTTGATGTTAATTATCTTTCTCAACATAATGAACACGTTACTATAGCACATTTAACTACAATATATCACATATCTAATATAAGAACCCTTTTTATTTTTCCTTTCATAAGTACCTTAAGTATTATCAGAAATAGTCTCTCTATTAGATATAGATAAGATTGTGTATTTCTGGACCTCTAGACTATGTGCATCAACAGGACTTTTACTAAAATAGTATTTTATAGGTACCTTAAGTATTAATGGGTAATCGTGACTTTGATTGATTGGATATTCTCTGTTTTGGAAGTTTGATTATTAATTTGTGTTTCTTTCTTGAACATTCATTAATATTTTGGCGATCAAAGGGACAATTCAATGTTTCAAGATCATCTTTAAAGGTAGAATATATAACCATGAGACCTTTGACTTGTAAAGCATAATAATTGTTATATCTTATGCTGTAACGCCCCAAATTAGGGGTTAGCATATTAAGCAAATTTAGCTCGATTTAGGTTCTGTCTCTTTGAAATTTTGG